>WTXH01000340.1:0-26352 GCA_022376555.1 Russula compacta
CATGTCATGGTGGACTATTGGGACGCTTGCGCTTACTAATATACTTACCTTATATGTACATATTTCCCACAGCTCGGCTGGAGTCGTCACCACTTCCCCCTCCTTATCTTACCCTCTCGCTATTACACTCCTGCCGATCCCTTCTGCTGTTGTGTTGCCTCGGCTTATTACTAGACTACTTACACTAATATGCCGACGAGTTTCGTGGCCTTACTGCCGCTGAAACGCGTCATAGACTGCCGATGACTCCGCCTAAATACTTGTATATAAATACGCTCATAGAAGGGGACCAAAGCCTTAAGCTTGGTCTCTTGTGAATCCTAGACATTCTCAGAGCAACCCTCCGAGTGATCCGAAGCTTCCCAGCCCCTTTTCCCTCCCACTTGCGCCCTAGAACGTACCCTAGGGTCTGCTAAGCGACTTAGTGACGCGTTTCACTTAATCTACCATATATAGTAAACCGAGTCCCGATTGGGAACTCTTCGAACTCCGACACATACGTTAAGCGCTCAGAAAGGCGTTGCCTTTCTTGCTTCAGACAGACGAAGGTCACTGAGTAACGGACCTCTCAGTGCTCTATAGAACTACCCTATCTGCACCAGAATCCCCAGCAGGAAGGAGCAGCTCCTTCCATTCACGACCTTAGTGGCATACCAACGAACTAAGTGCAATACAAGGCGTATCAGCACTCCAGACATCCCTTCCTTTGGACACTCATCTTGAGTATCCAAATCGACTCCTTCGCATCTAGATCCCCTTCCTCCTTCAGGAGATAGGGAACGACAGCAGCCAGCACCGCCACTACCCACAGCCGTTCTAACAAGGTGTTAGAACTCCACAGAAGACGACCAAGACGACGGTCACCGACGCAGATATCATCCTACACTTACAGCAGAAGGACAGAGACAGGCCAGACGCCCTACCCCTCATAGCAATAGAACGAACAGCCAAGGAGGCTGCCAGACAGAAACATCAACAGAACCGCCACGCTCCGTCCCGCGTGACAACCTGCCATTCAGAAGCCACAGCCATATGAGTTCTAAGGACAGAACTCTAAACCCCAATCCATATCAGAAACCAGACTTGGACAAAGGCATCCAAACCCAGAACCAAACCCTCACACTAAGATACATGATGTCCTAGCATGACAAAAGTGCTGTCATTGACCTCAACAAGTGGGATCCCTTGGCAGAGATCCAGTGATACTGCCATCTTGACCATGAGGCCACTGACCTTTAGTAGCAGATTGCAGTGCTGGAAGCTGACCTGGTGGGGGGCAGGGATGGAAGGACCTCTGCAAAGAAAGGCTGGTCAGGGCATGTGTCCCAGAGCAAGTTGGACACCTTGCCATCAAATGCCTCATTCCACAACTTGGACAACAAGCAGGCTGGCAATGGGTAGAGAAGGGTAAAGGATATGGGCATCCATACTAGTGGAGGAGTGATATAACCAGCCTAGGGTGAGGGCCTAGCCCTTATGCCCCTGTAAGTTCTAGACCTGGCCATGGAGCTTAAAGTAGAAGTCAATGTGCATATAATAGTGTCTCCTTGTGATTACATTGGCCTGTGATTGTATGGTACATGTGATAGAGTACCTACTGTACATGTGATTGTGTCCCCTGTACTATAAGTAAGGCTCCCTTGCTGCCTTGGAGTGGCAAGTTGAGTCTCCTGTCTCAATGTCATTGTTTTCCCCTATTCCTTTCATAGAGGTGCTATAGGATGGACTCTATGGCAGTGAAGCCTCTGCTGCAATAAGCCTTCTAAGTTGCTGTGAGCACTTAGCTATCTCTCTATCTTAGTCTTTTGTTGCAGCCAAAGCCTTGGCAGTGACAGAAACAAATATAAGCACAAAGAAAAAAAAAAGTTTGGAGAAGCCTACACCCTTTTTAATACTGGATGGGCAAGGCAGGCAAGGTGCAGGCAGATGCACATGGGCAGGTGGAAGCAGGCAGGCAGGTGAGTGTGTAAGTGGGCACAGAAACAGGCAGGCAGGTGCAAGAGGATTGTAGATGTGAACACAAACATAAAGAAAAAAATAAAATAAAGACTACTCACCACACCCTTGCACAGGCAGGCAGGGGCAGCCACAGCAAATGTGGCCAGGCACAGTCAAGTGATGGCACAGGGCAGGGAGCAGAGGGAGGCCATCAATGATACTATACCCACCCCACATATCAGCCACCCCCACCTTTTGGTCAGTCACACTGGTGATGTGTGATTTATTTGAACTCCACCTGCCATAGCTAACACTGCGGGCATTTCACAATATAATCCAATTCAGTTACTCTTGACTGACCAATCAGATTGCAGTATTTAGCTGACTGAATTGGATTATATTGTGAAATGCCCGCAGTGTAAGCTGATGACACATTGGGTGTGTAGAGTGTCCAAAAGGTGGGTCTGTCTGAAGGGTGGGTCCTTCTAACAAGAATGACCATTTATCTATATGTTATCTACATTTAATAGAAGATAATGGAATCTATGGATGATTAAAATAATTATTATGGAAGAGGATGCCACTGTGAGCGTAGCTATTGCTAGATCCAGCACTTCTACCTTACTCGGAAAGGTGCGCTTGACGTCACTGATTGGACGAAAGGGGACGACATGAATTTAGTGATTTTTGACAGATCTTTGGACTGGAAGTAGGATTAACGGATCTGATGGTGATAACATCCCTTGCACGATACCTTAACTAATCCTGTTGGAGCGATGAGCGCTACTCTACTATCGACTAGGTCCGGGAAGAACGAGGTGAACGCCGCAAGAATGCCGCCTCCCTGGATGGGACGGCGCGAACTAGTCAACGATTTTGATAACAGCGTATGGAAAAGGTACCGACCATCGAGACACCGGCGACGTAGGCACGGGGCCATTTGACATGTTGCATGAGTAGTGCAAGCTGAGTGGCATATAGAGATGCATCGTAGGTAATTCAAGGGGCGTCTGAGCAGCCGCGGCCATAAAGGTCTGCTGAGCATTAATTGTTGGGAAGCCGGGATGAACACACGTGCATGCGCACCGTACAAAAGGACACGGTAGCCACGCGATGCAAGGGCGGGTGCCACGTCCTTCCAAATTAATGAAGGGATAGATAAGCCGTGAATGAGAACGATCTGAAGGGTGATGCTCAAAGAGAGACAGATATCGCAAAGAGCTGATTGGCTACCTTCTTTCCAGCTTCATGGCCGAGTAACCAGTAGCGGACCTGGGACGCACAAGTGCCGCAATGGGGTTACTGAACGAGCGGCAACATACGGGCGGGAATGGAGACGCACATTACCGAAGGGAAGGGAGACATAGGCTCCGCCTGAGTAATAGTCTTCCGGGTAGATGACTTTGGCCTTGGTTTCCTGTCCGAGGCTGTCCAGGGATGGATGAACGCTATATCCTTGGGGCGCGTGTGGAAACTGAGCGAAGAAGTAGGAAACGAGGATCAAAGAGGAGATGAGAAGGACAGAGGACGTGAGGCATTGAGATGGGTACATTGGGGGCATGCTGGAATGAGGCGAGTGCTGTAGCCTGGTTAACACGGCACGGCACAGCGTAGACGCAACGCAAACGCAATACGTCGTTTCGGTATCGTGTCCGTCCGTGGCCGCCGCGTGGCGTATGACGATGCCAAACAAGGCAACAAGTTCCGTCCCCGTGATGCGACACCACCATGGCACGTGATGGCGGAGAGCGCGTTGCGTTTGATCACTTTGGTCATGTTTGGCTCGTCTCCTCTTCTCGTCATGCTCGATGGTCCTGTTCTCGCGCTGTCCGACATCATGCATGGCATCGCTCCTGGCCCTGCCACCGCAGCTCCTTCACAAGATGATCCAGATCCGGAGAAGATTCCCGGGGCCGAGAGCTCTACACCGGAACCGCTAGATAATGCGCAGATCGAGCTGATGCGCAAAAGAGTTTTGGAACTCATCGTGTCTGGTGCTTCTAAAATCAATACGTCCTCCAGTGAGAAGGAGCTGCTAGAAATGGTGCGGTTCCTTCCCTGTTTGTTTGCGATGAATGAATTCCTCCACTAAATCTCGATACCAACAAAGGTCATTCGGCTCACGTCGGCACATATACCTGATGTCACACAACTGTGCACTCAGGCCAAGACAATACAGGAGCTCTGTCGTCAGCGTGATTTCATAATCAAGGAGGTCGAAGAGGAACGGGCTCGTTGGGAGGCCGAGAGACTCGGCTTTGATCGAGTGGCCGAAGCCCTTATCGCCAGACGAAGTCACGGTGGTGAGTCCACTTATCGTGAAGAGGTCCGTCCTCACTTGCTCTGAAATAATAAACAAACCGTTTGACGTTCAATTTCAGGAGTTGGAACGTCAAGTCGCCATGCTGGATGCCGATAACAAAGCACTTCGGCAAAAGGTAGGCGACTCACCCTCTCGTCCCCGCTATCTCTCCTCGTGCTCACTCCTTCCCTCCCTAGCTCTCAGAATACCACCTAAGGGTGCAGTCAGTTGAGGCAGAGCTAGCTCAGCTTCGGCCCGTGCTTCTCATGCAACCATATGCACTCACCCACAGCTTCCCTCCGTCACACAATCATTACTTGCACTCCTCGGCCCACAAAGTTGATATCACAAAACGTGTAAAGAGGAGGAAGCAGGGCGATGCAGACCAAGATGCTACTGAAGAGGAACCCGATAATACTGCTATAGCTTCCGGCACGCCTCGGGCCAGACCCAGAGGTGACTATTACCGCCGTCGGGATACGGACCAGTTCGGGGACAATCCAAGGCACCGGAGGCGTGCTCAGAAGAAAAGCAGTGCCGCTCTCGCTGATGCCCGCGCCGAGCACGTGCTACTTGCCGCGCGCAAGGTGGGAAGGGAGCGAGCTTCGATTCTGGCTGGATTGGCCCCTGCAGCAGGTCGTGACAGGGATAAGGACCTCAAGAATGACACGGATCAAATCGATGCTACCCCCAAAACTCCTCGTAAACACCAAACCGTACGAGTCGGTAACGGATCTAGCACTGGCGTCATTTACTTGAACAGTCCCATCCCCGCAACAGCGGACACGGCATCGGTGGAGCAAGTCTCCTCTGATTTGTCCCCTGCCCAGACCCCCCTCACCTTCCGCAAGTCGGCTCGTAATCAGCTGACACAAGGAAGAGCCGCGCGTGTAAATCCTCTTACCCCATTGGACTCTTTGCTTACCGCTGCGTCCACCATCTCAATGATCGATGACGAGGACGAGGACGGTGATGGTGACAGTGCGGAGCCCGACTCGGCACCTCTTGCTTCTTCAAAACCATCAATGCGACAAATCCCAGCTACAAGTTTTGGTAGCCCTGCACCAACAAAGCGTAGGCGATTGGCAAGTAGCAAGCCTGCCCGCTCTCTGGCTCACGCTGTCACCGCGCCCGATGGCAAGGACGCTTCGGAACGGTTGAGAAGAGGGCGCTCCGCGCTTGATGTTCTCGCTGATCAAGCGGCCGTATTCAGTTCACAAGATCACGACAGTGCCTCTACCAAGGATAAGGGGAAGGGGAAAACCAAGGCGCCCGACCCGAGTCGTCCGAACGCGAGCTCAGACGCGGCGGCGCCCACAGTCGACGAGCCGGCACGACAGAATTCTCGTTCACGAGATCAGGGCCTACAACAAAGGCCGCAGGTGGCCCCACATCAGCTGCAATCTAGTTCCGCTCCTTCCGCTCCGACTCAGCCCGCTACTATCACAGCTCGCGACCATGACCCACCCCCACCGACAACACCTGAAACCGAACGGTTGTCCCCTCCGCCAATGAATGTGCCCCCACCCACTACCGCGTCACCATCAGCGCATATGCCTTCTACTGATACTTCCCAAGGCACACTGACCACTCCACCCAAAGATGGAGAAATCTTGTTAGCGGATCCCTCACGGACATATGACTGTGCCGAAACACAAGCGACCTAACGAATGTGTGATCCCGTGTAGTGCTGTATCTCTTTGTAGTATCTAGAGCTCTTTATTTCATCGTTGTATTTTGCTCCAATCAAGTTTTGAGTGATATCAGCGAATCTCACGACAGGTTTCCGCATGGGCTCATATGGGCGTCTAAATTGTGAAGTTGTCTGAAGCTGCCACTGCCAGTGGCAGGTACTATAACGCTCTCTCATTGTTCATCGTTCTCCGAGCTTCAGTGCCGCTTTTCGGTATCATAGCAACTTTTGACTAGATCAGCCTACTTACGAGGTGCAGACACCTCCCAATGGCTGACTGTCTTCTCTTCTGTGTGCACTCGAAGCGACTTGATGTGCGACATCTGGTTGGTTGCGTCAACATCGTCTTACTTGCTGGATTGGGTCCCAGGAAATGTCTACTACGACTGAGGAGATCCACGACCAAAGCCGACTCTTTCGTGGGATGTTAACCGCCGAGGGTTTTACCGACCTTGACACTTGAAGGATCGTCGTGGCGACGAGTATCACCAGTGGCCAGAAGAAGCTAGATTGGAGGACTTGCTGGGTGTCCTCGAGTTCCCCATTCATTTTAGTAATCCCTATCGCAGACAGCCAATTGGGAGCTTCTTGTCATGATATCAGAGGGGGGTCAAGTTCCCGTGCTGTCCAATGCAGGACGAGGATGAGGGGTTCTGATCTTCATCGTACTACGTTCCTCGTATCACACCGCTTTCCCATCTCATCATCAGATACCAGGTCTACTGACTCACCGGTCCTCGTTACTGTATACCCCAAGCAATCCTTCTGGCTTGCATTAGATTCGTATCCAATGCATTATACACGTTGCCACCCCAATCTGGAAGTGGCCTTCTTCGCTGGCGCTGATGATATAGTCCCTGACCAATGGCTTGGAGCACATCACTAGCTAAGGAAGCATCATGGGGCAATTTACTTGTCAGGAGTGTCGACACCTCATCGAGCTTTCCTGGATACATGGAGCCGCTCCATCGAGCACACCCCGCACCCCACGATTCTCTCGCAAATTGTCGCGCGTTCTTACAATCATGGTTGAATGGTCCGGTATGAATATAGTGATGCAATGGCACTCGGACTCATGTTCATGTATAATTTCTTTTTGCAGATGTGAATATCCCTGGACGTCTGCCGCCTCCAGCTCTTGGGTGAATTTGATCTTGCGTCCCAAAGGCAACTGTTTTCGTGGCGTACATCCGTCGCGACTATGAAAGCTGAACAATCATAAGTTTAGTTGCACACAGTGCGAACGCGACCTTCCTCACAGGACTTCCCGTAAGTTTAACCTGATTGGCGGGCACAATCCGCTCGCAGCAAACACTCCACATAGGGTTGCAAAGCTTGAGAGAGAACAGCGTCTCTGACTTCCGCGCTCTTGCCGCCTTTACAAATCGTGACAAGCCTCCGCTTGCTACGATGACATCGCATTAAGGCTGACGCCAACTATGACGACGTCGTAAGTAATACTCCAGATTCGCTTATTATGGAATGACCCCAGCTATTTTCTAGGATAAATACTTTGGGGAAGGATTCGTGGGACTGGCTGGGTGTTCACCCAGTTCCCGTTGCATCTTTGGTTTGGTCAGTTCTTTGTTTCATGATGGTGGTACTGTCTCCAATGCATGTGTACCAGTACTCAAAATGTACTGCTTGAGATAGAAACGGGTGTTTTCGTGCTCGTATTTCCCTTGTTAGACTTCTAAATCGTAGTGGTCTCGTAAACTCCGGTGAGCTGAGGTGTCAAACAGTGCCAAATATAGAATAGTGGGTAGTGAGCAACGGTAATAACAACCGCGAGAGTGTTCTGTATTGCGCCTGTCATCAGCATGCCTGTTCCGTGGGAGGCCCTCATTCCTTTCGGTGAGCTGGCGTCCTTGCCTGTGTGTTGTCGAGTCTCCTGCTGAGAAGCGTGGGTTTACCAGGTCTGGTTACCGCACTGTTCGGTGCTGCTGGAACGTTGTTGAACGTATCCAAACGAGCACAAAACCAGGGCAAGGTGAGTCAAATTACTTTGCTCTCACCCCGCGCCCCATCCGTTTACCAAGTGCCTCATTCTAGCCTCCGAGATATCATATCGACTCTTGGGAGGAGATGTTGATGGACAGAGACCAGCGACTTACTGGACACGCCCGGAAGCAAACGGTACGTGCCTCACCTTTCCTAGTCCCTCACGCCGTTGACTTTGACTTTGGTCACAGTCCAACCCTATAGCGCCTGAGGGCTTCGAAACGAGTAGCGTTTGGTACACAGAAAGAACTCAATAGACTGTAGATATTATTCGTAACTCAATACGTTATCCGAGTCTGAGCTCAGCAGTCCATCTCCTCTATCAACCATCGTCGCACCTCCTGTGTCATCTCACAACCATCGTCATACCTCGTTACTTCATCGAGAAAACCATACCGTTGGCCCTCTAGTCTGCGACCCAACTTCTCCAGAAATCTCAAGTCAGAACTATCCTCTGCAGTTAACGAACATGATAGGATGACTCCGTGCTTTGAGCGTATTTCTGCCATCTAAATGTCGTCAAGCCGTCATCCACAAGGTTCTTGTTAGTTGACTGACCATGCTGCCCCATCGGAAACTCCGGCTGATCGAATATGTGAACTCTGGAGTCTGTCCAAATGCCCAATCCCAACCCTGAGAACAAAGTATTCATCAATCAATTCCACAATAGGAATGTGGAGTTTCCTACAGGGAGTTGGGTCATGCTATCTCGGATATACGGTATGTCTGTGGCGTCCTCCGCTTGCACGTATTGGACCTAGGGCGACAATAAGCAGAAAGAAATGACCCTGTGACATGGGACGTACGGGCTCCTCTATATGGTACTCCTCACGAAAGGCTTGAACCATAGCTCCTACGAACTTGTCGTGGGTTACAGTTGGGCTGGGTTCCTGCAAGTTCTTCACCGGCGAGCGAACCGATGCGACGCCTCGGGTTACCATAGACCCCTAGACACGATTGCGATAGTCCGATATTTGCGCCAGCATAGTGGGAGAAGCGAAACGTACTTTTGATACGCGCAAAACGTCTCCCAGGGTGCTGAGCTGTGATGAAATGAGCATTGTGCCATGATGGTATGCTCGATCCTTCGCAATCTTGTAGGCGGAGCCAGACACGTGGATATTGGAGAGCCCTGTTCGTGAAATACGTCTTGGATAGCGATGAAAAACTCATCTTGTAAGGGCCGACACAAATGTCATTGCGGTCATTCAACCATGCATCAATGTCGAGTGAGCGCACGGCACGCAGGACTAACTGCGCAGTGACGTGGCGATTAAACGAGCTTCGCGGAAGGTGGATAGAGAAGTTTGTATTCCCCATGTCCTTCTCTCGAGTGATGAGCTACAATGGGACAAGCACTGCATTCAAGAACAAGAGACGCACATGGTACACCGTCCCTCCACCACTACGCCGACGAATGAAGGGAATGTTGGCGCGACGTAGGGCAGGAAAGTTCACTTCTTTCCAAGGATTTTGATTTCTCCCAATGACGACGCATGGTTCGTCGCGATAGATGAGCAGGAGTGGCTCCTGGGTCAACTTCTCTTTGAATAGCCTGCGCCATGGTTCATTCCAGGCTGCATAAATGCCAAATGTAGGAGCGCACCAGTCCTCGAATGAGAGGTTGAAGTAAGGGTCATTGGATTGCGAGACATAAATGCTATTTTTCGCAGTTCGCGAGGATGGTTGAGAAATAGAGAAGTGACGATGGCCTCCCCGCTGGATGAGACGGGTCAAAGTAGGGAGCATCAAAGTGTTCGAGGGGCACTACACGTATTGCCCATCGAACGGAACGCAATCTCTCTGCACTATATTATCGTCAACTCTCTTGGCTGAAAAGGTCTGCTACGCTCATATTGCAGTCCCATACAGGGCGCAATTTGTTGATCTAATCCCTTAAGACGCTAACGATAGAGACAAGTAACTGTCTAGTCGACCACTACAAAGACATGCGGACCTTCCAGAGGGCCCAACCAAGGAACAAGCAAAAATGTTCACCGTTCATTTCTGCATGCGGCCATAGAGGGGGTTTTCGACTTCGTGTATGGGTGTCTGGCCAGGTGAGGTACCAGGAATAGCCTTGACAAGGCCCTGGGGGATGACGGCAGAAAGTTGTGAGACAAGGGCACTTCGCAAGCGCGAGCATAGTACATCGCACCAGCTTCTCAAACATGCACTTATTAAGTGCGCGCTCGGGTTTCCTACAGGGAGGATATTGCTATGTAGCATGTTTCCGTCAAGAACGTACAGAGTTTCCGTATTTACGTTTCAGCAACGGACCTGATTGTTCAACTCCAAGCAGTTCCAGTGCGCCTCAAATTGCTGTAGACAGTTTTCGCGCATCTTGCTTATACTACAGAGACAAACAGAAAAGAGAGTGATCGTCATGAGGGTTCGTTGAAGAAGAGAGATATGGGAAGAGCGTACAGGTCAATTGCGCATCTGGTTACCCGTCTACCCTCCTTCAGACAGTGAGCGGGCTCTCGGTTCTCCGCCTTGCAGAGCATAAAATCCTCTGGAGGATGCGCGTTGAGCCTGATCGGTTACAATTCCGTGAATATGTGCCAGCCTACCATTGAACTCTTTGCAGTATGCGCCAATGAAGAAGGCAGCGCTCTTCAAAGGTGCGCTTGTAGCGCCGAGTTCATTGACCTTTGGAATGGAGGCAGGGAGAGGTGCTGGCTCGCGGAAGGGGACGGACGAGGATTCTCCGGGAT
Source organism: Russula compacta (assembly GCA_022376555.1). NCBI lineage: Eukaryota > Fungi > Basidiomycota > Agaricomycetes > Russulales > Russulaceae > Russula > Russula compacta. The sequence continues at coordinate 10,652 of WTXH01000340.1, forward strand.
GGAAAAAGCTCATCGTCGTCGTAGCCGTCGGTGCGTCGGTGTTGTCTGTCGTGTCGTATTGTGCGGGTAACTGCGATTTCCGACTGACGGAGAGCACGGGCCGGGTATTTCCCATTTTAGACGAGACGCCACAATCGCGACGACTCGCCCCAATACCCTGCCGCGCATATGGTACGCTTTGGTGCGACACGATGTTAATGCCGTTTCATTTTCTAATCATCTATAGCCACCAAGGCCACATCCGAAGATCTTTCAAGTCCTTGTGAAGACTCACAAGTTAACTGTCTTCCTCGCACTCCCCAACGAGACCACCATCTTGGCGGTAAAAGAACAAGCCTTATCAGCTTTTTTGGATGATGTCTTCAAAGGAATTCATGGTATACCCAACATTTCCAGCCTGGATGATTTCGTGCTTTCACGTGAAGTTATGGAGAGGAGTGCAACTTCGTACGAGATTTTGACGGATGATCAGGTGCTGAGAGATGTCATGGGTAATTGGGGTAACCTTTTCGTACAATTCAAGGATAACTCTGGTGCGCGCAATGTCACAGTTTCCGATCACTTCATTGGACCGAGTTTCATACCACCAGGCAAAATACAACCAGTGGAAGTTACTATCCCTTCAATAACAGACGATGAGGAGGTAGTGGGCACACCCAGTGCTAGAATCGACCTGGAGATGGACATGGATAAACCATTTGAAGAGAGTAGTGTCAGAAAAGGCAAACGGAAAGCGGTAGACTGATGGTCGCAATGTCATCAGATCGTAAGTGCCAGTGACCTGATCTTGCTGGGGACAAGTCCTCCGAGGTCACTCACTCGTGCTGTCTTCTCTGGCAACGTAGCTGTCTGTAGAATATCCATATGACTAGTGTACCGCACCTGCTTCAGTACAATACGGATTTTATCGGTACTACAACAACGCAGGTTCGGCGTAAAGGCGGATCAGCCATCACGACCAGGCGTCAGCTGAGCACGGCTCCGAGTCTGTCAGAGTCATAACACCCTGCTGTGTTCAAAGTGAATCGGAGCGCGTTGTTCGCCATGGATGATATTGCAATGGAAGCAAAGCGGCAGCTACCCGGCGACCCTCTTCTGACAGCAGATTGTACGTCGTACAAGCGTTCCACTGCGAAAACACTATGAAGTCAGCGGTGGGGTAACTGAAGCAGAGTCTCATCTCCCACCGAGTCCATCACATCGACCTGAACGCCTAGTTTGTTTAGATACTGTCGCAAAACAGCTGGCAGGGGGTTGACAGATTTCCCCGTACCAATAAGCAAGATTTCTGGCGGACAGGGGAATTAAGAGATCAAGCCTGCCTAGGAGCTGTGGGCTGGCCAAAGGTACGCACCGGGTTTAGGGACCACCACATCAAAGATCTCGAATTTTCTTTCATCCCACCCCTTCCAGAGTGTGGTCGGTACGTCCCAAAGAAGGACTTCCCCATCAAGGAAGATGCACGCAGAAGGCAATAATCTTCCGTCCTGCAGCAGTACACCGGCAGTTGTGATGGACTTGACCTGCACGGGCGGAGGGACTTCACCAGCTAGGATATTCGTCAGTTGAGACCATTTCTGGTTTCTCAGCACTCGGGCGGTATGTAACGCTCTCAAGGGAGCTTGTGAGCGGGGTATGGTCGATAGCATGCACGGGGTGAGCGTCAATGAATTGAACGTAGGGTGACCAACCAGAGCCGACTTCTGGTCTCGACCCCGGGTTTCGGAATGTTCCGGTCCCCACCCCTTGGAATTATGCAATCAACCGTATCAACTGTTAGAAGGACCCCTGAAAATTCCCCATAATGCCTGAAGTCATTTTTCCCCGAAATCTACCATTGTGATACGAACCCAAAAAAGGAAATAGTGATATGGAAATTCTCACAGGCCTCACCAAGTGGTGATTGTGATACGGATGGTGTCTCAGGCCTAAGTACCTTGAAAATTCCTTGCCAAGGGGTGGTTATGATACAGACAGTGTCTCAGGCCTAAGTAATCTGCTTATTTCTAGATACCTGAGCATTGGGAATGTATTATGAAGTCTCCATATCACTTTCCGCCCCATCCTTCTTGCATATTTGCATTCTTTTAATGACTTCAATGATCAGTGGCCAAACCTCATTAGAATCAAGTGATTTGAACCTCTTGTAGTCACTTGCAGAAAGCTTGATGCCACTGTCAACTGAATCTGGTACATGATTAAGTGTGCACAAAAAGCAGAATGAAGGAAGGTGGGCAAATTGTTTGGCTTGGAAAGATTGTAATGCCTGTGGAATCATGTGAAATTGCTGACCTGTGAAGTGTTCAAATGACTGAATGACAAGATAAGAGATGGTGGCAATATTCACGGATTCCAAAACTAGACCATGTGCCCCATTTTGTCTGCCAGATTTCAAGTAAAGAGCAAGCACTTCACAGTCATCAAAATATATTTTGAGAAATAGAGCACAGATATGCACCTTTACAAACTGCAATTTGTCCACCCAAAAGAGCTAATCCATAACTTGTGTTATCTGCATGAATCAGCTTCAAGGGTGTGATGCCTGCACCACCAAGAAAGTCTGGAAGTCCCGCTTTCTTGAAGGCTTGTTTGTGTTGATGAAGTGACTGAGAAAGCCACAGTTAGTTTAGAATGGACTAACAAATGAAACATACTTTGTCATTGAGTGAAGCCACCACTGCCACTGCATTCTCTGCATTCCCTGTTGCTGTCTTTGCTTTCCATCATGCACTTCAATCAAGTCCTGTGCCCTGGCCACACTCACCGCATTGAAACTCCTTTGTTAGTTTTTCAAATTCATGCATCAATTGCACTTCCTCTGATGTCTTTTTGATAGCAGAGCTCTCTTTGTGGCTGGATGCATCATTATGAACAAAGTGACGAGTCCCAGTATGACCTTGGATGGTTTGGTGTTGGCGGCAAATGGCTACAAGGTTGTCAAAATTGGTATAGTCCAGAAAACTCAAGCACAGATCAGCATGGTTGTTTGGGGCATTTGGAGTAGGTAAGGCTGATAGTATTTGGGTAATCAACTTAGCTTCGTCCCACAGAATGTCTTTCTGCTGCTCTTTGTTGAGCTCAGGTAGAGAATGACTGTTGAGTTTATGGGTCATTATACACAGATCTGTAACCGGCCTGGGGTGATGGTTCAACACCATTGCACCCCTGTAAGTTGCGGAACTGGCCACATAGAGTGTTCTGACCCTGTTTTATGTTTGTGCCCTGTTTCATGTACATCAGCTTGTGATTTCTTGAGTGACCTTTGCTATTGGTCGTTATTGTCTTTCTCTTGTTTCCGGTATAAATAGGTAGTAGCACTGCCCCTCAGGCCCTAAGCCTGCCCTCAAGTACTATGTACTATATCTAGGGGACTCATTATGCCTGGTAGAGGCAAGTTGAGTCTCTTGTCTCAATCTTAGCAGTGTTCTATCTTCCTGTGGGTGGCTACTGAGTCAGAGCTCAGCAAGTGGTAACCCAGATGTTGACTTCCTCTCTATAAGTCTTCTAGGTCACTTTGAGACCTAGCTTGTCGACTTAGTGTGTCTATTGTTGCTGTCAAACCCTTGGCGGTGACATTAGACTCAACTTGTTTTTCAATATGGCTAGCAGTTTGGAAGGAACACTGCAGACCATGACCCTCGATTGGGTAGATGCCACTGAAGGCAGAAGGAACCACAGGGTTCGATATATCTCCAAAGAACACCCAGCCAATCCTACGGATCAGGATATACAAATTATCGTCACAGCAAGAGGCAAAGTGCCGACCAACCTGAAGCTGGTGTGCATCCACAATGAGAGGTGGAAGGAAGTCCATTGGACTAGAGGGCAATACACCCTAGGAGCAGAAGTCCCACAGCTACATGAGTACGACACTGAAGGATCAGAAGCGGACGAGCTTCTCAACGAAGAGCTAGAAGAACCCGAGGTTGTCTCAGACACAGAGTCCAATGAAGCGGTCAAAGAGATCAACAATGCCTTCAACAAGATCAAGATCACCCCGGTAGAAGAAAAGGCACCAGCATTCCCCATCAGAACCCTCACTCCACTCTACAGACTACCAACAGACGCCTTACCAGCCGGAGCCAGGATCCCCAGTCTTTCACAAGCCATGTCTACACAAACTATGACAGCCACAGCCGTCGCTGCCCAACCATCCACAACCACCCAGAGTGCACCACAACACATTCAGGATGTCCTCAGACAAGTCCTCAAAAGGTCAGGACCACCAGGAGGGTCCGGAGGAGGACCAGGAGGACCAGGAGGACCAGGAGGGCCAGGAGGACCAGGAGGGCCAAACCCAAATGCACCGCAGATACCCGTGGCAGCAGCTGCTGACGTAAAGACCATGGGAGCACTCCCACAAGTCTTCACAGGAGACAGGTCCAAGGCTGACGACTTCATTGAGGAAGTAAAAGGGTACCTACATCTGAACGTGGACATAGTGGGATACAACTCCCCCTTCAAAAAGATCGCCTTCACCCTCACCCTCATCAAGGGAGAAAACACAGCCCAATGGGTCAGAGACATGGGCGAATGGATCGACAGACTGCAAATGCCCCAAGATAACATCCCAGCACTATGGGATCAATTCCTCCTGGAATTCAGCCAACAGTTCCAGGACACCCAAGCAGCCCAATAGGCCAGAAACGAGATCAGAGACTGCCAGATGAAGGGGTCTGACTACGATGAATATATCACCAGGTTTGAAAGCCTGGCAAGAAAGGCAGGGTATACACTGGGAAATGAAGAAACCTATAACATTTTCTTACAAGGGATCCCAGCGTCACTCCTACACAATACCCTGAAGCCACCGATCCCCCTCAACTACCACGACCTCAAAGAAAAGGTCAAAACCATTGTGCAAGGAAAGACCATCATAGATGGCATTCTGAAGAAGACCCTGGCAGGGCAGTCACCTTTCCAATGGCTTAATAACCCACCCCGACCACCGCCATTTCAGCAAAGAAACTGGCAACCATGATACAACCAGGGGAGCCGCCCCCAGTATAACTCAACGAATGCGCCACCATCCATGAACAATACCCCGGTCCCTATGGATCTGTCCAGAGGCCGCACCCCTAATAACTGGAGGGGACGAGGAAACTGGAGACAGAGGACAGGACCGCCCGCCAGAGGAAATGTATCAGCACCAGGTTACGAAGCAATGCGATGCTTGAACTGCGGTAGAGAAGGGCACTTTGCCCGCGCATGCCCCGAAAGATGACAACCACCCAGGAACCCCTATCGACAAAGTCCCAGACAAGCCAACCTCATCGACTTCCAAGAGGAAGAAGACCAAGACTACCAGATGGCAGAGCCATCAGAGGGGACCTCGGTGGCCACCATGCGAGCACAACTAGAGGGAATGTCCCTCAACGACCAAATAAAACTGGCCAAGGAAATGGGAGTAGCACAGGATTTTCCCTCTGCCTAATGTCATGGTGGACTATTGGGATGCTTATGCTTACTAATATTCTTGCCTTATATGTACATATTTCCCACAGCTTGGCTGGAGTCGTCACCACTTCCCCCCCCCTACTTTACCCTACTGTTATTACACTCCTGCCGATCCCTTCTGCTGTTGTGTTGCCTCGGCTTGTTACTAAACTACTTACACTAATATGCCGATGAGGTTCGTGGCCTTACTGCCGCTGAAACACGTCATAGACTGCCGATGACTCCGCCTAAATAGTTATGTATAAATACACTCATAGAAGGGGACCAAAAGCCTTAAGCTTGGTCTCTTGTGAATCTTAGACATTCTCAGAGCAACCCTCTAAGTGATCCGAAGCTTCCCAGCCCCTGTTCCCTCCCACTTGCACCCTAGAACGTACCCTAGGGTCTGCTAAGCGACTTAGTGACGCGTTTCACTTAATCTACCATATATAGTAAACCGAGTCCCGATTGGGAACTCTTCAAACTCCGACACATACGTTAAGCGCTCAGAAAGGTGTTGCCTTTCTTCGCTTCAGACAAGACGAAGGTCACTGAGTAACGGACCTCTTAGTGCTCTATAGAATCACCCTATCTGCACCAGAACCCCAGCAGGAAGGAGCAGCTCCTTCCATTCACGATCTTAGTGGCATACCAACGAACTAAGTGCAATACAAGGCGTATCAGCACTCCAGACATCCCTTCCTTTGGAAACTCGTCTTGAGTATCCAAATCGACTCCTTCACATCTAGATCCCCTTCCTCCTTCAGAAGATAGGGAACGACAGCAGCCAGCACCGCCACTACCCACAGCCGTTCTAACAAGGCATTAGAACTCCACAGAAGACAACCAAGACGACGGTCACCGACGCAGATATCATCCTACACCTACAACAGAAAGACAGAGACAGGCCAGACGCCCTACCCCTCATAGCAATAGAACGAACAGCCAAGGAGGCTGCCAGACGGAAATATTGACAGAACCACCACGCTCCGTCCAGCGTGACACCTAATCAGATCGGCCCTGCTTAGGCGAGTCCATAGCAATGACGTGTACATATCAGCAAGAAAATCCATGACAGTTCGTTTCTATGCACGATCAATTGTGAAAAGAGCCAAAGGAGTGGCCCTCATAGACTCAGGGGCCACCGAGAACTTTATGAGTCTCAACTATGCTAGATGGCTATGACTCCCCATCAAATGATTGGCGAACCCAAGGCCATTGTTCAACGTTGATGGAACAGAAAATAAAAGTGGAGCCCTCAAATATTATACCGACCTACAGTTCAAAACAGGGACACAGACCACAAACCAGAGGTTCTTCCTCTCTGACCTAGGGGACCATAAAGCCATCTTCGGGTACCCATGGTTCGCCTCTGTCCAGCCAAGGATTGACTGGAAGAGAGGATGGATCGACTTCACCCATCTCCCTATTATCCTCTCAGCCCCAAATGCCACCAAAGCAGTGTATGTACCTTGAACGAAGAACATACCATGACCAGTTAGGAGGAAAACCGACACGTACCTCCTGGGAAGGGTAACAATGGGAAGCACCACAGGCAACCCAGAACAGAATGACACCATCCCAGCCAAGTACAGATGACACAAAAAGGTGTTCAGCGAAGAAGATTCGCAACAAATGCCCAGATCAACCATATGGGACCATGCTATTGAACTACTACCCAGAGCACCCGATACCATGCCAGGACGACTGCTACCCCTCACACAAGAGGAGAAAGCCGAAATGCACAAATTTGTCCAAGAACATTTAAGAAGAGGAACCATTCGTGTCTCAAAGTCACCATATGCAGCTAACTTCTTCTTTGTAAAGAAGAAAGATGGAAAACTGAGGCCGGTACAGAATTACCGACCCATCAACAAGTGGACAAAAAGGAACAGAAACGTCTCACCCCTCATCCCACAAGTTGTAGACCAACTCAGCAGATGCACCAAATTCATGGTGGTAGATGTACGATGGGGATACAACAACATCAGAATCAAAGAAGGGGATGAGTGGAAGGCCGCCTTCCTCACCCATGAAGGGCTGTTCGAACCTACAGTCATGTTCTTTGGTCTCACTAACTCCCCAGCAACCTTCCAAATGATGATGAACACCATCTTCTGGCAAGAAGTAGGAGAGGGCTGGCTCTCTGTCTACATGGATGACATCGCTATCCACACAGCCAAACAACCCCACAAAACAGAAGAACAACACATGGCCAGACACTGAGAGTATGTCCATCACATGCTGGACAAGCTGGAAGAAAATGATCTCTACCTCAAACCAGAAAAATGCCAGTTCGAGAAAGAGGAGATCGAGTACCTAGGGGTCATCATAGGAAAAGGACATCTCAGAATGAGCCCCAAGAAGCTGCAGGGAATTGTGGACTGGTCCCCACCGAAAAACCTGACTGATGTCAGAAGCTTCCTGGGATTCACAGGCTACTACCGCTATTTCGTCCCAAACTACTCAAAGATTGCATGACCCCTACTTGAACTAACAAAGAAAACTACACCCTGGCATTGGGGAGAGGCACAAATGAGAGCGTTCGAAGAGCTAAAAACAAGAATGTGTAGCAGCCCAGTACTAATCCAACCAAATGTCGAGAAGCAGTTTATGCTTCACGTTGATGCATCAGCATACGGCGTGGGCACCATACTCTCGCAGGAGGGACAGCATGACCTCACAAAAACCTTGGCTCAGCGACACAAGCCAATCCTACACCCAGTGGCATACTACTCAGCAATGTTCACACCCACAGAACGAAACTACAATATCTACGAATGAGAACTGTTAGCCATCATGAAGGCTCTAGCCCACTGGAGACACTACCTAGGATGGACAAAAATGCCATTTGTAATCTGAACCAACCACACCAACCTCCAGTACTGGAAGTCACCAAGGAATCTAAATCGACGAACCGCACGGTGGCACGCCGACCTCCAAGAATACAACTACATACTGGAGTACATCCCAGGCAAAACAAACACCACAGCAGACGCATTATCCAGACCCTCGAATGTGGATCACGGTGAGGATGACAACAAAAATGTCACAATTATCCCACTGCACCGAATCCGAGCAATGCAGACAATCAATGGGAAAACCATTATACCCAACCTCAGAGAGCTCAGGCGAGCCATCGTCAAAAATGCCCACAACACACCCATGTCCGGCCACCCAGGGAGAGACAAAACCCTAAGGAAAGTACAAGAGCGGTACTGGTGGCCGAAGATGAAAGAATGGATCGTGGACTACGTCAGAGGATGTGCGACGTGCCAACAGGCCAAGATCCTAACGCACCGACCCCACGTCCCACTCTATTGAATTCCCTCAGAGCCGGGCACATTGCCATTCCAAACTATAGCCATGGACTTAATCACTGGCTTACCACTAAAGCGAGGACTAGATGCAATCCTCACCATCGTGGATTATGGATGCTCCCGTGCTGCCCTGTTCCTCCCTTGTTCCACTAACATCACAGGGCCAGAAATCGCCCAGCTCTACCTGGAGCATCTCTACCCATGGTATGGCCTACCAAGAAAGATCATCAGTGACAGAGACCCACGATTCACATCAAGTTTCGGAAAGGCGCTCACCAAGAAGCTAGGAATACAACAGAATCTATCCACAGCGGCCCATCCCCAAACTGATGGTCTATCTGAACGAAAGAATCAATGGATAGAACAATACCTGCAACTGGTGACAGGCGGACAACCAGATGACTGGACAGAATGGGTTGCAGTCGCAACTGCCGTACACAACAACCGGAAGAACAGCACCACAGGGCTATCGCCCAATCAGATTTTAATTGGATACGAACCGACATTGGGGCCCGGAGAGTTGGGGGTTCAAACCAACAATGAAGCGGTCGAACAGCGAACACAGAGAATGAAGGAGGCACGGGATCGAGCAATTGAAGCGATCAACAGGAAGGCAGCCGAAGTACCACCGGGCCAATACAAGGCCGGGGATCAAGTATGGTTAGAAGGGACCCACCTGACACTCCTGCATCAAGGGTCCAAATTAAACCCAAAACGGTATGGCCCTTTCAAGATACTCAAAGAAGTATCCCCAGTTGCCTTCCTCCTGCAACTCCCCGCCTCATGGCTAATCCACCCAGTGTTTCATGCCTCCCTTCTTACCCCATACAGGGAGATGGACACCCATGGGCCCAATTACGCCTGACCCCCTCCTGACCTAATCGATGATGAAGAACAATATGAGGTGGAGCAGATTCGAAATCACCACCATCAAGGGCGGTCAAAGAAGCTGCAGTACCTCATAAAGTGGCAGGGCTACCCTGAAAGTGACAACACCTGGGAACCAGCTGACCAGGTGCACGCCCCAGATCTCCTTCAGGAGTATCACAAATGCTGGCCCTTGAACAGCATAAAAGGGAAGCAGAACCCCCCGGCAAAGACAGCAGCTTGACCCTCCTCTACTCCTCTCAACACTATTACCTCTTCATGTCTTCCCCCACTCCAATCCCAGTCCCGGCCCCTGGCACGCATCTCACACCTGAGGAGGTTGTCAGATCTACCTCCGCAGCAGCCAGCACTGACCAGGCCACTACTGCCCCTGCCTCTCATGCCATCCACCTCCCTGGTGCGTTCCCCAACCTTGAGACCAATGCCTTCTGGGAAGGCCCTCTCTCTCCCGGCACCGTTCGATCCATCTTGGACAGATACGAGAACCTCAGCCCGACCCAGCTCCGTCAGCTGGCTGCAGGCCTCACCTCCACCCTTCAGCAGCAGGAGGCACTCTTCCAAGATGAGGCGCAATGCCTCAAATGCCAGTTCGAAGAAGTCAACAGGGATAACCATGAGCTTAAAGTGCAGATCCAACAAATCGACGGGGAGCCCCTTTTATGCCCCGACAGATATGTCAAGAACGACGGGAGGCTCCCAGAGTTCACTATCACCACCCCAGATGGCGAGAAGCCTGCCATTTTCATCAAACAGTTGGACAATGGACGGGTGGCCGGGCTGGCAGCCAATGCAACAGGCGATCACAATGCCCAAATTATCGAACTCTACACCCACCCCGAGTTCAACAACTTCCCCCTTTCCCTGCTTCCGCCATGGTTCCGCACCTGCCTCTGGGGAACTGAAATCGACTACCACCCACTCCGAGAGGCCGTCATCGACCTGGATGATTGGCCCCTCCTCGCTGAGATCACCCGCTACTGCATGTTGGACCGCAAGGTCGATACCTTGCGCGCTGAGCTACACCTGGCTCAGGCAAATCTGGCGGTGTCTGAGGCTGCAAAACAAGCAAGCAAGGACCGGCTCGTCGCCGCAAGAGCCACAAAGAAAGTTCCACAAGTGGGGGTTGAGCGGTTTCGAGCCCAGCTGGTGAGGCGATCTGGGTGGAGGAAGACAGGATGAGGGCATCCTATCTAGCAGAGGAGTGATGTAACCAGCCTGGGGTGATGGTTCAACACCATTGTGCCCCTGTAAGTTGCAGAACCGGCCACATAGAGTGTTCTGACCCTGTTTTATGTTTGCGCCCTGTTTCATGTACATCAGCTTGTGATTTCTTGAGCGACCTTTGCTATTGGTCATTATTGTCTTTCTCTTGTTTCTGGTATCAATAGGTAGTAGCACTGCCCCTCAGGCCCTAAGCCTGCCCTCAAGTACTATGTACTATATCTAGGGGACTCATTACGCCTGGTAGAGGCAAGTTGAGTCTCTTGTCTCAATCTTAGCAGTGTTCTATCTTCCTGTCACGCTGGACGGAGCGTGGCGGTTCTGTCAATGTTTCTGTCTGGCAGCCTCCTTGGCTGTTCGTTCTATTGCTATAAGGGGTAGGGCGTCTGGCCTGTCTCTGTCTTTCTGTTGTAGGTGTAGGATGATATCTGTGTCGGTGACCGTCGTCTTGGTTGTCTTCTGTGGAGTTCTAACACCTTGTTAGAACAGCTGTGGGTAGTGGTGGTGCTGGCTGCTGTCGTTCCCTATCTCCTGAAGGAGGAAGGGGATCTAGGTGTGAAGGAGTCGATTTGGATACTCAAGATGAGTTTCCAAAGGAAGGGATGTCTGGAGTGCTGATACGCCTTGTATTGCACTTAGTTCGTTGGTATGCCACTAAGGTCGTGAATGGAAGGAGCTGCTCCTTCTTGCTGGGGGTTCTGGTGCAGATAGGGTGATTCTATAGAGCACTGAGAGGTCTGTTACTCAGTGACCTTCGTCTGTCTGAAGCGAAGAAAGGCAACACCTTTCTGAGCACTAATTGTATATGTCAGAGTTCGAAGAGTTCCCAATTGGGACTCAGTTTACTATATATGGTAGATTAAGTGAAATGCGTCACTAAGTCGCTTAGCAGACCCTAGGGTACGTTCTAGGGTGCAAGTGGGAGGGGAAAGGGGCTGGGAAGCTTCGGATCACTTAGAGGGTTGCTCTGAGAATGTCTAAGATTCACAAGAGACCAAGCTTAAGGCTTTGGTCCCCTTCTATGAGTGTATTTATACATGACTATTTAAGCGGAGTCTTCGGCAGCGTCTGATGTGTTTCAGCGGCAGTAAGGCCATGAAAACCGTCGGCAGATTAGTGTAAGTAAGTTAGTAACAAGCCAAGGCAACACAACAGCAGAAGGGATCAGCAGGAGTGTAATAGCGATATGGTAAGGTAAAGGGGGGGAAGTGGTGACGACTCTAGCCGGACTGTGGGAAATATGTACGTATAAGGTAAGAAGATTAGTAAGCGTAAGCGTCCCAATAGTCCACCATGACATGATCCCCTGTTTAGAGTCTTTGCTGATTGTGGTTGACTCTTTGGGGGCAGTGGCGGCGATAATGGGTGGTGCTGCGACATTTGGAGCACTTCTTGACCTTGTTTTTGCGAATGGGGACTTCCTTGTCTTCGAATCCCCAGTCTCCTTCCACCTTTCTGGTACGCAGATGGAGAGGGACTCGAAACCCTTTCAGGACTTGCCTGAGGGCTTCTTGTTCCGCATTTCCCCAGGGGTTGTAATCTTGGAGACCTGTAGCCAGTCTCCTATATCCGTCAGCATCTTGGAGCGCTCCATATCACTCCATCAGCCTGATTTTCTGGAAGGCGAGTTTGTTGTTCACCCATGCAAGTTCTTGCTGGGTGTACATTACCTCCCTCTCCCACATCCTGTAAGCCAATAGGCCTGAGAGGAATGACTCATCCTCTTCTTCAGTGGCCACTTCGGTTACTTTTTGGGAGAAAGGCTCTCTTCCCAAAAAGATGCGCTTCTGTATGGGTGTGATGTATGGGCTCTTGTGTGGTACCGGGCTGGGACGAAGGAGGGTGGTGAAGACCTCCTCACCTTTGCGAAGAGTGGTGCTGACAAGGGGATACTTTTGGGTTGTCGAGGTGGTATTTGTGGTAGGGGGCGAAGAGGGCCCCTCCTGTGATGGTAGGGATGGCAAAGGGTTCGTTAGTAGTCTCGATCCATCCTGGTCCAGGATGGGGGTCGTCTTCCTCTGCTTGGTTCTCTCTCTGCTTTCTGTTCTCTCTCTTGTTCTCGTTGCTGGTCCAGACCCTCTTGTCCTCTTCCTCCCCCTCGTCATAGGTGCAGGTGCGTTTGTAGTGAAGGGCTTGAAGGGCTGCACAGATGTGATCTGTTGGAGTGTGGTCCAGGTGTACAGTGATATGTTGGTCTGTACCTCCTGGTTCTTTGTCATCGAGGGAGAGGTTACTGGGGGAGTGGAGCTTGCGGTGAGTGGTCCAGTCGATGGCAGCGAGGATGTCACGCGGGACGGAGCGTGGCGGTTCTGTCGGTGTTTCTGTCTGGCAGCCTCCTTGGCTGTTCGTTCTATTGCTATGAGGGGTAGGGCGTCTGGCCTGTCTCTGTCCTTCTGTTGTAAGTGTAGGATGATATCTGCGTCGGTGACCGTCGTCTTGGTCGTCTTCTGTGGAGTTCTAACGCCTTGTTAGAACGGCTGTGGGTAGTGGCGGTGCTGGCTGCTGTCGTTCCCTATCTCCTGAAGGAGGAAGGGGATCTAGATGTGAAGGAGTCGATTTGGATACTCAAGATGAGTGTCCAAAGGAAGGGATGTCTGGAGTGCTGATACGCCTTGTATTGCACTTAGTTCGTTGGTATGCCACTAAGGTCGTGAATGGAAGGAGCTGCTCCTTCCTGCTGGGGATTCTGGTGCAGATAGGGTAGTTCTATAGAGCACTGAGAGGTCCGTTACTCAGTGACCTTCGTCTGTCTGAAGCGAAGAAAGGCAACGCCTTTCTGAGCGCTTAACGTATGTGTCGGAGTTCGAAGAGTTCCCAATCGGGACTCGGTTTACTATATATGGTAGATTAAGTGAAACGCGTCACTAAGTCGCTTTAGCAGACCCTAGGGTACGTTCTAGGGCGCAAGTGGGAGGGAAAAGGGGCTGGGAAGCTTTGGATCACTCGGAGGGTTGCTCTGAGAATGTCTAGGATTCACAAGAGACCAAGCTTAAGGCTTTGGTCCCCTTCTATGAGCGTATTTATACACAAGTATCTAGGTGGAGTCATCGGCAGTCTATGACGCGTTTCAGCGGCAGTAAGGCCACGAAACTCGTCGGCATATTAGTGTAAGTAATCTAGTAATAAGCCGAGGCAACACAACAGCAGAAGGGATCGGCAGGAGTGTAATAGTGGTAGGGTAATGTAAGGAGGGGGAAGTGGTGACGACTCCAGCCGAGCTGTGGGAAATATGTACATATAAGGCAAGTATATTAGTAAGCGTAAGCGTCCCAATAGTCCACCATGACAGAGGAGGTCGTTGAGGTTGGCTCTGATTGGGGGTGATTCAACGGTGGAGGAGGTGGGAGTTGTGGTGGTGGGTTCAAGGGGAGGAGGAGAGGCACTTGGGGAGCGAACCTCATAGGCATCACTATTGGTATAATTCTCAATGTCAAGCAGAGCGAATCGGTTCGTGGTGGTGCATAGGGGGTGGTTTGTTTGCAGGAGGTGGGGAAGATGGACATGTTGTGGAGGACGGAATGGTTGTGAGTGGAGGAAGTTTGTTTAGAGTGAGGGGGTGTTTGTTGGATAGTTGGTTTGGAAGTGTAGTAGTGATGGTTCACTGCTGTCGTTTGAAGGTGGTTTGGAGGGGTTTTTATAGTTGTTTGGGTGATTGAGATTGGTGGAATTCGCTAAGTAATTCCGGTGCATGCAGGTCATTGCTGCTGACCCATGAATTGTCCGATGCAGGGTAGCCTTTCCATTTGACCAAGTATTGCCGCTGTCTTTTTCGGCCATGTTTCCTTTCTGCAATGATTTCATCTATTTCATATTCTTCTTCTCCTTCGATGGTTTCGGGTGCTGGGCGCTTGAATGGGATGCCGTACTCCATGGTTTCCATATAGGGCGATAATAGATCCACATGAAACACTGGATGTATATGCATGTGTGCTGGCAAGTTGAGTTGGTAAGCGACCAGAGATATCTTTTTCTTGATAATGAAGGGTCCTAAGCGTTTCGGTTCCATCTTCTTTGATGGTGCCTTTGTCTTTATGTTTTGTGCATCTAGCCAGACTTCGTCTCCAGTCTTGAATGTTCTGACTGGTTTCGTTATGGCTGTCTTTTTCTGTAAGGCTTGATGCGCAATTTCTCTTGCTTTGGTTAGTTCCTTGAGTCTGATATCTACTGCTGGTACTTCTTCATCTCCTTTTGTCCAAATTGCCTGAGGGTTACATCCCATGATTAATTGTGGGGTGTGTGGCGCATTCCTTCATGTTTCCATGAATTGTGAGCAAATTCCGCCACCGGAAGATATGCAGCCCAGTTGTCTTGTCTTCCATTGACAAAGTGTCTCAGGAATGTTCGACCATTGATTCATGCATTCGCTTTGTCCATCAGTTCTGGGGTGAAATGCAGTACTAAGGTTTTGTTTGGTGTCTATCGCTTTGCATAAGGTTCTTGTGAAATTTCCGGTGAACGAGGGTCTCTGTGGATATGATACGTTTGGGAGTTCCAAACCAGGGGAAGAGGTGCTGAAGGTACAGCTGTGCCACTCCTTCTCCGGTGATTTCCTTGTTGCAGGGTAAGAACTTGACGGCTTTGGAACATCCTTGGTCCACAATGGTGAGGATGGTGTCATATCCTTTGGACTTTGGTAATTCTGTTATGAAGTCCATGGACACATATTGGAAAGGTCCTTCTTCTACTGGGTGTCGAAGTGATGTAAGGGGGCTTTTGCGGTTGGATGGTTTTATTTTCTTGACATTTGGCGCATCCCTTAACATATTTTTTCGACAAATTCTGAAGTTTGGGGCCGTGGTAGCATCTTTTGACTAGGTCCCAGGTGTTGAGATCCCT
>WTXH01000341.1:0-26331 GCA_022376555.1 Russula compacta
AACTAAGTGCAATACAAGGCGTATCAGCACTCCAGACATCCCTTCCTTTGGAGACTCGTCTTGAGTATCCAAATCGACTCCTCCACATCTAGATCCCCTTCCTCCTTCAGGAGATAGGGAACGACAGCAGCCAGCACCGCCACTACCCACAGCCGTTCTAACAAAGGCGTTAGAACTCCACAGAAGACGACCAAGACGACGGTCACCGACGCAGATATCATCCTACACCTACAACAGAAAGACAGAGACAGGCCAAACGACCTACCCCTCATAGCAATAGAACGAACAGCCAAGAAGGCTGCCAGACAGAGACATCGACAGAACTGCCACGCTCCGTCCAGCGTGACACACGAACTGTCCATGCTGCTCTCGAAGGGAACAGCCCCACCAAGGAGCAGCTCACCCTCATCGTGCAAGGATTGGCCAGCGTTGTGTGAAAGAACGAGGAAGTATCAAGGCACAATAAAGAGCAACTCGCCGTACTCAAAGGACGAGCCGACACTCTGGCAGAGCGTGAGGTGAACGCAGCTTGCCTGGAAGCCACATACAAGCACTGGAGGGACGACCAACTCACAGCAGACGAAGAAGATCTGGGGATACCCAAAGGGTATGAGGAGAACGAAGGGCGAGTGCCCGATTTCTTCATTCCCATCACTGACGGCACTCACACCATCCACACCCTCGTGGCATACGTCAAGCGCGAGGGGCAGTACTGCCTCGGCACCTCAGGAAAAGGGGAAGCCGTCTACCGTCAGGAGCTTTTTGCTCCCAATTGAGCCACCATCATTGAGGAGGGGGAGTACCCCCAATGGTTCTTCGACGCCCTTACTGACCCCAACACCTACGACGCCATGCTGCATCAGGCTGTCAAACCAGGAGGGGACTGGGGGACCGCTGCTGAGTTCCAGCGCTATCATGAGACCGTCACTGACCTCGCAGGACTCCACATTGAGGCCCGGGAGCTGCAAGCCCACATTGACTCCCTCCGCTACCAAGAAGAGCAGTGCCGCTGCCGCCTACTCGCCTCCCACAAATACGAGAGCTACGCTCTCTTTCGCAGGCTTCAAGACGAGCCTTTACTCAAGGGGGACAAACAGCGTAGGTTCTCCTCCATCCCGAACAGCTCACACCGTGGTGCGGCTCGTTTCTGAACCGAGGGTAATGTCACAGGGCGGCTTGCATGGGGGCAAGAGAACCACTGATGGCATGTGAAGAGCGCGTTTGACCCCCAGGTGTGGTAGGCCTGTCTGGGCCTGGGGTTGGTAATACAGGTCGGACTCGTAGTCAGCATGTATGTCAGGGCTTTGTCACCCCTCAGTCAGCAATAGTTAGCCGTATGACCGGAACACGGTCAAAGTAGTAGTAGTAGTCACATTGTACCAGTAGTATATGTACGCACGCGTGTACCAAGACGAGACTCTAAGTCGAGTCTCCTTGTCCAAAAACAAAGAGTAGTGACTGTTCCGCTATTGTCTCTAGGAAAGCCGTGGCTTGTTTCGCCTTCCTAGGTTTCTTGTGCTTTCTCCTTTGTGTACTGCGAGTTGCCGGTACACTGAACATCAACTCCAGCTCTAGTACTATCAACGAGTCGCTAGGAAGCGACAGCAGCTATTTCCCACCTGTAGTAGTGGGCGCATCCGCTGAGTTGTCCGAAGTTTCGACTGGAACCAGGGATACTAACGATGTCTAAATGTCGCTGCTCTCGCCAGTGACACAAGGACTAGACAGGGACAGGACAAGAGACTCAACTTAGAGAGTCCTTGCCTGAGTGCCTAATGTGCTTATATCCATGACAGGCCTAAGGCCTAGGTCCTGTCCGAATTAGTACAGTACAGTAATTGTACAGTAATCATAGTATAATCCACTCACCAAGCAGTAATCTAAAGATAGCACACTTACTAAATTGCTGACTGATACCTTAGCAATACTAAAGGACTTCCCAAGCCCTTACTCATTGCATCTGACTAACCATTAGTCAAGCACAGTCATAGTGCTTACTCAAGTGTCCTAGCTTTGTCATCCTGCCTTGCAGGCATCCTACTAAGCATTGTCCATGCCGTATTGCGTGTGCCAGCCCGAATGGCATAACTGGGCTGCACTTCCAAATCTTGTCTTAAACATCCATGAGCCATACTTACCTCCTTGTTGCCTAACGATCTGCCCTCCAGAGTCTCGCCAGACTCTATCCTTGGGCTCCAATGCCTCGATCTGCCCTCAAGGGACTCACCAGCCCCAATCCTTGGGCTCCTGTCGACCCTTACAAGATGTCCCTGTGGTTCTCTAGCTTGCCAGCTAGCTGCACCATGACATCACCCTCTCACTAGGTTGAGAGGCCACCCCATGGCTGAGGGTTGCTTCCAGGTCCTGAGCACATTGATGAACGGCCTCCATCACTTCGCAGATGGACCATTCGCTGGGGTGGGGGTGGTAAGTGGCCTCAACAGGCCCACACTGTGAGGGGTAGAAGTGGGGGATATTGTGGCAGCTGACAATGCAGGCTGCTCCATGTGTGCAGACCTTCCAGGGGTTGAAGTCAGCATCGTTATTCTCCAGAGCCTCAAAGCTCTGGATGGCCTTTCAGGGGATTCAGTAGTGGCCACGCCTGCAATAGGCACAGTAGGGGGCGTGATTTTGAGGGGAGGACATGGGGACTTAGCTTTTGGTTCCCTTCTTGCAACTCTCTCCTTGCCCCACTTTATTACTCACGTTCTCATTAGTACTTCTTGACACATGTCTGCCTTGTGTGGGGTTGCAATAAGGCCCATGCTTGTGGATTTGGTAAGGGTGCGCCCAGATGAAGAATGCACCATAGGGACAGGTAGCGGATGGGAACCAGATGTTCCCTGCATGGTCCTGGGCCAGTCCGCCCAGAATTCATCAGTAAGCTGAGGTGTGCACATAGGGACTTAGCTAGCATGACATGAGTGCACATGGGAGGTTGGGGACTTTTCCCTAGAGGGTGCTTCCTGTGATAAGCCTTGACTAACATGTCTGCAAACACTTGATTGGCTGGTTTCCATATGTCATCTGCTGCTGAGTAACCTTGCCAGTGCACAAGATATTGTAGTTTCTTTTGCCGCCCATGGAGGCGATGACTGATGATTTGTTCCACTTCATATTCCTCTTGGTCATCTATCATCTTGGGTGGTGGGCATTGGTAGTTTGTCCATGTTCTGCAGTTTCTTTGTAAGGGGTGAGTAATGATGCATGAAACACCGGGTGAATGGTCTAGGCAGCTGGTAGCTCTAGCTTGTATGCAACTGGAGAGATTTGTTTGAGAATCCTGAAGGGGCCATGTTGCTTAGGGGCTAGTTTTGCAGATTGGTAGGGAAGCATAAGATGCTTAGCTTCGAGCCATACTTGCTCCCCTTCATGGTATTGTGCTGGCATGTAGTTTGTGCAACTTGATTGAGTGCTTGTATAGCTACACAGCAGTGTTCTTTGATGTGACTTTGTCTGTCTTCTGCAGCCGCATTGTTTGTTTCTGGGATTATAGCTTCTGCTGCTGCTGGCACATATCCTAACAGAATTTCGTGGGGACTCAGCTTTGTGGTGGCGTTCGGCCATTTGTTGTGCACAAAGGATGCAATGGGGAGCCATTCATCCCAGTTGTCTTGTCATGCTGTCGTGTACAGTTGTAGATATTGTTCCACCCATTGGTTTTTGTGCTTGGACAGCCCATCTGTCTGCGGATAGAATGCTGTGCTGATGTTTCATTCAATGTTAAGTTTCAATGTGATGGCAGTTGCAAAGTGAGATGTGAAATGAGGATCTCTATCTGAAATCATCCTTGAGGGTACACCGAACCATGGGAATATGTGCTGAAGGTATAACTTAGCTATTCCTTCACCTGTGATTGTCGTGTTGCAGGGAATGAAGAGAGCCGCTTGAGAGCATCCTTGGTTGACAATGGTGAGGATTGCATCTTTTCCATTAGATGCAGGGAGTTGTGTAATGAGGTCCATTGCAATCGTGTTGAATGGTCGTTCACTTGGGTCCCCAGGGATGCGGTAGAGAGGCATCTTCAATTTGGAGGTGCGTATCTTATTTTGTTGGCATATTGCACACCCTTTGACGTATTCTTCAATCCATGTGTTCATTCCTGGCTACCAGTATTGTTGGGATGTCAATGTGATCGTGTTGTCCCTTCCTGGGTGCCCTGCAGTTGGTGAGTCATGGTACTGCACTAGAATATCACATCTTAGCTGTTGATTTGGGGGTAGCGCCCATTTGTTGTCCTTCACATATCCTTCAGGGAGTTTACAAACTCCTTTCATGTCACACCATTCTTCCATTATCGTGTGGGTCATTTCTTGTGTTTCAACCACTTGTTTTTGAATGTGTGGGGTGTGGCTATCATCATTTTAATGAATAGTTCTGGGGCAATAAGTGTTACTTGTTCATTGTCTCATTCTCCTTTGTCTATGCCTGGAGGTCGTGATAACATGTCAGGTGTGGTGTGGATTTTTCCTGGGACATGTTTGAAGATGAGGTTGAAGTCTTGAAGGTCTGAGAACCATTGTGCAACTCATCTATTGACCTTTCTGGGTGATTTCCAGTGTAGTAGGTTAGTGTGGTCAGTGAGGATAGTGACAGGAACTTCCATAGCTGCTAGATGAGGTCTGTACTTCATGAGTGGCATGTATACTCCTAGGAACTCTCATTCATAGATATCGTAGTTGCACTGAGTTAGGGTGAATGTGGCTGAATAGTATGCTACTGGGCAAAGCATGGGTTTTTGAGTGCAGGGGTTGATTTCTCCCTCCTGCAAGAGTATGGTGCCCACACCATATGCCGAGGCATCAGTGGCTAGGAAGAATGCATAGGTGTAGTCTGGTTGACGTAGGATGGGGTGGCTACACATAAGGGTTTTCAGTCATTCGAATGCTGTTCTACATTCAGGCATCCATCAGAATGTTGCATTCTTCTTGGTTAGTTGAATGAGTGGCCATGCAATATTTGAGTAATTGGGGATGAAGTAGTGGTAGAATCCAGTGAATCCTAGGAAGGCACACACATCAGTGACATTCTGCAGGGGTGACCAGTCTGCTACACCCTTAAGCTTGGCTGGATCCATTTGTACTGTGCCATCCTCAAGTACAACTCCTAGGAATTCAATCCTTCACTGCTCAAAGGCACACTTCTCCGGTTTGAGGTA
This sequence comes from Russula compacta, assembly GCA_022376555.1. Taxonomy (NCBI): domain Eukaryota; kingdom Fungi; phylum Basidiomycota; class Agaricomycetes; order Russulales; family Russulaceae; genus Russula; species Russula compacta. The sequence continues at coordinate 5,159 of WTXH01000341.1, forward strand.
TAGATCATGTAGTCTTAGTTTCTCTAGTATGTGATGGACGCATTCTTCATGGTACTTGTCATTGTCTTTGGTGGCAATCAGTATGTCATCCATATATATGATAAGCCATCCTTCTGCCATTTCCTGGGTGAATATGGCATTCATTATGGTTTGGAAGGTGGCTGGTGAGTTGGTTAGTCCAAAAAACATGACAGTGGGTTCAAACAGCCCTTGATTAGTGATGAACACAGCTTTCCATTCATCTCCTTTCTTTATGCATATGTTGTTGTAACCCCATTGTATGTCGAACTTAGTGAAGAGCTTCACACCTTGTACTTTTGCGATGAGCTCAGGTATGAGCGGCAAGGGGTAGTGGTTCTTAATGGTCCATTCATTAAGGCGTCAGTAATCTTGGACTGGTTGAAGCTTCCCATCTTTCTTTTTGATGAAGAAGGGTGCAGCATAGGGGCTCTTTGATGATTTGATGTACCCCTTCACCTGTTGTTCCTTGACAAACTCCAGTAGCACCTTCTGTTCATCCTGTGTTAGCTGATATACCTTCCCCAGGATGGTTGCTGGGGCATTGGGTTTGAGTTCAATAGCATGATCCCATATCCTTGATTCTGGAAAATGCTGTGCAGCCTCTTTGCTGAAGATGTGGTGATGTCATTGATACTTAACTGGTATTTCTTTGCTTCCTTTCTGTGATCCCACCACTTCTGCCAGTTTAGAGGCCATTGTCTGTTTCTTGTTTGCATTTAACACTCCTTCAGATATTTGGATCTTTGCTATATAGAGTGATCTGTTTGAGGGTACATATGAGTGTGTGATTGTTCATCTTCCTGCTGGCATGATGTCACACACTCCTATGCAGGTCTTTGATTTCTCGGGTAGTCGAATAATAAGGGGTAGTTGTTCAGCATTGATCCACCCTCAAGCCTAGTCAATATTTGGCTGTGTGGCGGCAAACCAAGGGTACCCTAGAATGATCTTTTGCTCACCTATATCAGTGAGGAAGAAATGCAGCTTGGTCCTCTGCTGCCCTGTCTGCATCTCTAGGTCAGTGTAGTGATTGATGTGTCCATTCTTCTTAGGCATTCCGTCCACATTAGATACCAGTCTCTTGTGAGTGAGTCATTTGAGAGGTAGCTTCAATTGTTGGGTGTATGCTTTGTTAATAAAGTTCTCTGTGGCGCCTGAGTCCAGGAGAGTGATGGCATCATCTCTTTGGTGTGTTAGATGGATGAAGGTACGCAGCTGCATAGACTTCCTGATGGAAAGATAAATGCCTTTGCTGTTGCTCCTCCTTCTCCAGACTGATCGGATCATAGCATCATATGGTACGCGGTGGGCCATGCATAAATGGTTCAATGCTTCATCGCAATCTTCGATTGCTAAGTTCTCTAATTAACTACACAGGTCATCAATGGACGGAGTAGTCATCTCACTTAATGATGGGTTTTCTCCTTTTTCCTGTGTGTTTGACTCTGTAGTTTCACTATCAGATGATGATGAGGAGTATGCACCCAGGCACGTTTCAAACAGCCAGCCCTCTTCTTCTAATGGCTGTTCCAGCCAGGCTTTCTGTCGTCTCACTGCTTGCCTTGTCTTCTTCTGTTGTTTACACTTTGCCTTGGCATCATCTTTTGACTGGTAACTGTTGGGTCGTTGAGGTGATAAGATCCCCTGTGGTTGGCCTCGTGCGTCCGTCCACCTGCTCCTTTTCGATTGTTGGAGTTGATGGAGGATTTTCTGTGCACCTACAATGCAGACCGCTTTGTCCTTGGCTTGTTTGTACATCTGGAACTTCGGTGGCATCTTTCTTTTGACTGAATCTGCAAGTCCTTCAATGAATTGTCATATGCATTCCATTCCTTTCAATGGTCGCTTCTTGTTATCATGGGTCTGCTCAAAGTTGGAGATATACTCAGCGATGTATGGCCATTTCATTTCTACCCTAGCGATGGCCTGCCATTGTCCTTTGGGTATGAATTGTTCCCAAAATGCCTCCGCAAAGGTTTCTCCTATCTTTGGGTCATTGGGGTCCTGGAGTTCCAACCAGTCCAGTGTTTGATCAACCCATTGGTCGACATCTTCTCCCTTCATGAGTGTGAGTGTGAGCACTATTCTGGCAGTAGTCAATGCTAGCTTTGGTTCATTGTCATAAGCTAGGAAGTAAGCAGCACATTGCTGGATGAAGTCCTCAGCTTTGGATGGGTCTCCTCCAAATATCTCTGGCAGCTTCACTTCTGCTGCTTCTGCATGTTCTTGTTTCTGTCATTTCTTCAGCCTCTTCTTGGAGGGCTTCCTGGTGCATATACTGTAACACTGCTGGTGGGAGCATCACGTCTTCTTCTCTTGGGGAGTCATGGATGGATAAGAAGTCGAGTCTAATTCACCACATTGACTGTGACCATGATAGCTGGACTTCAGCTACAAGTGGAATGTCCACACTGCTAGCAGATGGTGGAAAGCACACCACAAGTCTCCCCCTGGGGCGACAACAAGGTCACAAAAGCCTGTATACTCCTAGTCAAGGACTAGACAGGGACAGGACAAGAGACTCGACTTAGAGAGTCCTTGCCTGAGTGCCTAATGTGCTTATATCCATGACAGGCCTAAGGCCTAGGTCCTAGTCCAAATTAGTACAGTACAGTAATTGTACAGTAATCATAGTATAGTAAGCTGAGCAATCCACTCACCAAGCAGTAATCTAAAGATAGCACACTTACTAAATGCTGACTGATACCTTAGCAATACTAAAGGACTTCCCAAGCCCTTACTCATTGCATCTGACTAACCATTAGTCAAGCACAGTCATAGTGCTTACTCAAGTGTCCTAGCTTTGTCATCCTGCCTTGCAGGCATCCTACTAAGCATTGTCCATGCTGTATTGCATGTGCTGGCCCAAATGGCATAACCGGGCCATGCTTCCGAATCTTGTCTTGAACATCCATGAGCCATACTTACCTCCTTGTTGCCTAATGATCTGCCCTCCAGAGTCTCACCAGACTCTATCCTTGGGCTCCAACGCCTTGATCTGCCCTCAAGGGACTTACCATCCCCAATCCTTGGGCTCCTGTTGACCCTTACAAGATGTCCCCGCGGTTCTCTAGCTTGCCAGCTAGCCACACCATGACATTTTTGGTGGTCTTACCATTGTGTTTGGTGGGGACTTTCAGCAGATCTTGCCAGTAATCATCCAGGGTTCAAGAGCAAGGATTGTGGGGGCTTGCCTACAGAGGTCCATCCTATGGAGGTCTTTAACTGTCCTACACCTTCACCAAAACATGTGTCTAAGCACCAACATTGAGGAAGAGCAGGACTTTGCAAGATGGCAGCTAGAGGTGGGCCAGGGCAAGCACACAGATGAGCAGGGCAACACTTCTCTACCAGATCACCTGTCACCGCCAAGGGTTTGACAGCAACAATAGACACACTAAGTCGATGAGCTAGGACTCCAAGTGTCCTAGAAGACTTATAGAGTGGAAGTCAACCTGCAAGTCGATGTCGATGCCTGGGTTACCGCTTGCTGAGCCCGACTCAGTAGCCACCCGTAATGAAGTAGAACACTGCTAGTATTGAGACAAGAGACTCAACTTGCCTCTACCAGGCGTAATGAGCCCCTATTTATAGTACGTAGTACTTGAGGGCAGGCCTAGGGCCTGAAGGGGCAGTGCTACCTATTTTAAAGCCAGAACAATAACAACCAATGGCACAAGCCACTCAAGAAATCACAGGCTGATGTACATGAAACGGGGCGCGAACATGAAACGGGGTCGGAGTCCTCTATTTGGCCGGTTCCGCAACTTACAGGGGCGCGATGGTGTTGAACCATCACCCCAGGCCGGTTACATCACCTATATGTAGGGAAAACACTGTGGCTTCTCTGATTGACAGCATCTACCCCAATATCCACACTCCCAACCTTTCCAAGGAGTACTTCTCAAAGCGCACCATCCTCTCTGCTTTGAATACCAATGTGGACAGCATCAATAAAATGGTGCTTGACAAATTCCCTGGGCAAAGACAAGTATTTCAGAGTGCAGACTTTATCCCTACCTCTGAGCAGAGTGGAGAAGATGATCCAATGCTGAACTATCCTGTGGAGTACCTAAATGCAGTCAATTGCTCTGGCCTTCCACTGTCACAACTGGAGCTGAAGGCTAGATGTCCTATCATGATCCTAAGGAACTTAGATGCAGCACATGGAGTATGCAATAGGAGCAGAGCAATCTTAACCAGATACAGGAATAGGGTGCTAGAGGTGGAGCTTCTTACTGGGCATCATGCAGGGAAAAAGGTTTTCATTCTAAGGATTCACAACCAGCCAACAGAAGATCAACTTGCCTTCAAGTTTACTAGAAGACAGTTTCCTGTGAGGCTTTGCTTCAGCATGACAATTAACAAGTCACAAGGGCAGATAGTTCAGCATGTTGGGTTGGATCTTAGGTCTCCTGTGTTCACCCATGGGCAGTTTTATGTTGGGGTATCTAGGGTAACATCTGTGAGGAACATAAAGGTGATCTGGGATGAAAGAGATAGGGAAGGAAAACTAAAAATATAGTATATAGTGAGTGTTGTTAAGGTGATTGATACCAGTAGATACCAGTACATATCAGGATTGTATATATGTAACCGGCCTGGGTGATGGTTCAACACCATCACGCCCCTGTAAGTTGCGGAACCGGCCAACTAGAGTATTGTGACCCCGTTTCATGTCTGTGCCCTGTTTCATGTCGATCAGCCTGTGATTTTCTTGAGTGACCTTTGCTACTGGTCACTATTGTTCTCCTTCGTGTTTCAGGTATAAATAGGTAGCACTGCCCTTCAGGCCCTAGGCCTGCCCTCAAGTACTATGTACTATAAATAGGGGACTCATTACGCCTGGTAGAGGCAAGTTGAGTCTCTTGTCTCAATACTAGCAGTGTTCTACTTCATTGCGGGTGGCTACTGAGTCAAAGCTCAGCAAGCGGTAACCGGGCATCGACATTGACTAGCAGGTCGACTTCTTCACTATAAGTCTTCTAGGACACTTCGAGTCCTAGCTTATCGACTTAGTGTGTCTATTGTTGCTGTCAAACCCTTGGCGGTGACAATATATCTGTGGATTGTTGATTGATATCAGTAGAATATGTCAGCAAAGTTTTGCCATACATATAGCATATGCAATGCAGTTGATCACCCTCAGATCATATACCCATTCAAGTGTGCACCATGCACATCTATTTCTTTTTATTACATCTCAGCCATGATAATCACCTTGTAATAAACTTATAATTGGATTGTAATCTATCTAAAATTTGATTACAAGGCTTAAGACAGTAGATAGATCATTTATGAGAAGGCAGGGGTTTGGGGGCACAGCCCCCAACAAGGTGGAGTCCTATGCCACAGGTATGGTGAGTGAGCATGAAGTGCAAGTGATCCATGCTGTAGGCATGGACATAACCTTGTACATTTATAATTAAAGCAAGTCCATTATAATGGCCGGCCCGATTTTCCGACATCGCTTGGTCCTCCGCGCGCCTCGCGCCTCGCGGGAGCCACCGATTGTCTACTTCGATCACCCCTACTTTCCTAGCTCTACCAGCATGAGGCCGGTAATGCTTCGTGCGCACAGTTAAGTGGCGAGAGCATTTTGCCCTCATCCGCGTCGCATACAACCTTCAGAGGCTTGATGGGCTCTACTGCCTTCTGACTTTCCCTCTTTCTCATACTTGGTATTTTGGAAGTAGCCACAGGACAAGCAGTTCTCGAATGCGTCCAGGAGCGCAGCAGCGAGCACCGTGGGGCCAGAGTGTTCTCCCACACATACTTTGCCCTGTGTAGTGGCGAGGCACTCCTAAATGCAGCATATTCGCTCTAGCAGCACGCAGTCAGACTTGCCCACGACGATTTAAAGAACAGCCCTTTGGTGGGGTACAGGGAAAGGGAGAGAAGGAAACAGACGTTGACATGAGAGTGGGTGCAGCAGAGACCAGGTACTGTGGTACAATTGTGATGGATGACAACCTTGATTGAGGGGGAAATAGGGAATTGGGCCAAGGCGAGAAAAGAATTAAGAGACATACCTGAAATATCTCCATGCTCGCATCATTGATCATTTGAGATGCAAAGTCCAAGTCGCTCAAGCTCGGAGACCCATTTGCAATTGATTCGTACCAAGGTCCTCAAGTCTCCAAGATCCAATTTGATGTACGTCCGCATCTTTCATCTCTCCCTCTCTTTCCACATCTTGTTTACAAGGATTCTAATGGGGAAATAAAAAGTAAAACAAATTGCAGTACATCATGGATTTCATCATTGAATCGGGAAAGTAGCAAGGCGCTTCCGGTGCGCTTCGGAGGCGAGCAACACGGCACCGAAGGCTACTGGATCAAGCCCATCATCCTTACCGACACGCGGCCAGACATGCGCTTCGTCCAAGAGGAGATCTTTGGCCCAGTCGTCGTCGTTATCAAGTTTAAGGACGAGAAGGACGTGCTGCGCCAGGCGAACGACATGCTTTATGGCCTCGCCGCGGCGGTGTTCACGAAGGACATCACGCGCGGGATCCGGTTCGCACACAGCTTGCACGCGGGCACGGCGTGGGTGAACTGCGTCAACACGCTGGACCCGAACGTTCCGTTCTGGGGTTATAAGCAGTCCGGGCGGGCGGGAGTTGGGCGAATATGCCCTGGCCAAGTGAGTAGTATTGCTCTTCTTTAGCGCCAATTGTCCGGGAGCAGACCTGATTGATCCTTTGCGCGTTTCTCACTAGCTACACCAATGTGAAGGCCATCCATATCAACCTCGGCCAACGCATCTGAACACAACAAAATACTGAGTCAAGCGCCTTTCTTTTGTAGAAGGAAAAAAGAACGACTCAAATGAGCCTTTTTTGTAGTTGGTGATGTAGCTGTGTAGTTATAAAATGTTGTTCTGCCTTGTGTCAACAGTACGACACAAAACAAGCCTCATTGCACCGCAAAACAAGGTTGGCCATAACTCAGAAGGTAAGAAAAGACTTATGCGTTCCTCCAATGAATCCACGTCTCTTCTGCTCTCGAGCGGGCCTCCCTTCTGTAAACTGAAAAAAGATTGTAGGTGCAAAAAGTCTGCCTTGCGCAGCTCTCGACATATATATGCGCACGTTACTTGCTTTTAGATCGGTGGTCATTGCTGCACAATGGCCGGGAAGTTAAGAAAAGAGGGGAAAAAAATTCCCAGACCAGACGGAGGTGCTGTTCCTAGGGAGACTAAGCAGAACAATAGCAAACGCCGCCTCGGCGCCGATAGGATATATACTGTATGCGTTTGTGCGAGCACAGGTGGTGAGGGGGGTCAGGGGAATAAAAGCGTGATTGACTGACGGAGCAGGAGCAAATTGCTCAGGTGTCTTGAGATCACAACGAATGGGCCCAATGGTTGTTAACCATGCACTCGTATACCTATATATCTAGGGAGTATAAGGGCGCTGATGCGTTGCCTGTGCCAGTAGATGGATGACACTACGTAGCGATGCGTGCGGACGGATGAGCTGGCGCGGCTGGAGGCTGTGCAGACGGGAGAAATGCTAAAACAAAAAAAGTCAAGTTCCTGAAAGAAGCTGAAAAGATGTAGAGAGGATTCGCACAGGTTTTAAAACGGTGTCTTTGGTGAAACGGCGGTGAGACTGAGGTAGGAGGGGCAGGGTTTAGTTAGAACTGTGAGAGGCTGGAGGAACCTGCACAGGGTAGGGGGTCTACCGGTTCCAGCATGTCCTCTCTGCATGGATCCCGTCAGCTGGCGGGAGGATGTGGGGGGCTTCTAGGTAGTGTCCGGCGTGACAGATTCTGGGCTGATTCATCAAACGAATAAAACATGCAAATGCCCTTTCTGCGTTGCATGTTATAAGCCACCTCCCCCCACTGCCACGGGCCGACTACTAATGGGCATAAAATCCCCAAGAAAAATGTAAGCAGAGCGTAACAGTGAGCAGCTAACATGTTAGATCATTTGTAGTGACGAGAGAGGATCTCCCGGAGTACACACCAATTTGTTTCCCTTGATTCCTTGTGCCAGGAGAGACTCGAGACAGCCCTTCATGCTGCTTTGACATTATTTTGCGTTCAGTATCGAATATTCCCGCCGCCTATCTCTGAGAGGAACCCAAATTTCCGAATTTGCATTCCTCTCTGAGATAAGAGAGCAGGGCGTTGAGGATGAGACGATCCACCAGCTTTTGGCGGCCCTCGCTCGGAATTTGCCTACTTCAGTCACGTGTTGAGAAGTCCGTGACGTCCTTTGCCCTCCGAGTCTCCGCGTAATCACCGTACATCCTCTTCAAGCTTCAGGCTCTGTAACTGGCTTAACATCAGACCTCATCTCAACTCTGCAACTTCAACTCACCTGAAGATCAAACTCATTCGTCGCGATGCAAGTGGTGGTGTGCTGCTGGCAAACAAAGCAAGGACTCCAAGCCCGAGAATTCCTTCACACCAGCGCGCTGGTGTATATTCATCGCATACTCTAGCAATTCACACCGTGTCCTCCTCACGTCCTCGTGGTTGTCTCTACACTCTCCCTGCCATTTCCACCACTCTATCTCTCCCCGAAGAGCTCATCGAGATCATGTTGAAAGGCGATTACAGGATGCTCTTGGTTTATCAGAGAGTGAGTGAGTGGTAGTATCTGTTCGTCAATTTTTTGATCACCAGAAGCATTACAGCTTTAACATCATAATTGGGGATGCTCCAGCATTACAGTACATAATCTCCCTAGCCGCCTGTGACATGCAGGATGGCCTGTCGACCGACCTTTGCCACTGAACAGCTGAACGACTTGAAAGGCTGCGTGGGATCTCCCCACCGCTATCCTTGGAGGCGTACTGGCATTTCTGAAACGATCCGATTGTAAAGTATGTCTCAGAGCTACACGTCCAATTGCCACACTCGTTCAGTCGTCTCTTTTTCCTTACCGCCACTCTCGCCTTCTCGCCTCAGCCTCTAGACACCCTTACATGGCTCCCGGCCGCTTCTTCTTGCCTCTCGATCATAGACTAACGGCGCAAGATACCTGCGAGCTAGTCGCATCTCCACCCGCCTTTCTAGCCCCTTGCCTTCCATTGTCTTCCTTCCTTTCCTTCTTGTACTTTGAGCATCAACGGTCAAACACTGGTCGCGACCGCACGACGCCAGTACGCCCTCATAATACTCTCCTTAGCTCCTGTCTTGACGCTTTAACTCTTGCAATTCCTCCCGTACGACGATGACACAAGATACCGCTTTTTTACTATCCTTGAGACTCTATTCAGGACTCATGTATATAAACAGCGTTCTCTCTGGAGGGTGGCGTCAACAATTTCTTTGTCACCACTTTTTCATACCAACATGAATCTCAGTGTGCGCCTTCTTCTCTCCCCATTTCCGCGTGCTCTTGCCCTGCAACTTCGGTCTACGCCTCGGTGGAACAGCTTTCCATGTTGTATCCACCGTCTTCCCCTCTCCTTTCTTCGCGTTAGACTCACGTTTGTAGGACAGTGGTCTACGTACGTGTTTCATCCCGCGCCTCACCACCTTCGTCTTCTAGAACCCCTTGTCACACGTCTCATTCCGCCAACAACCCACTCACTCTCTGGATAACACCGTCACCTTTCCAGCTGAAACCTAAGCTACACAATGATATTTCTGGCGACCTTTGGCGATCAACTCTTTCTTCTCCGCAATCTGTCAAAGCTGCGGGGAATATCTGAAGAGAGCTGGGAGCTGAGCGGCCTCAGAGAGATGTCCAATCTTTGTATTGATTCTGCTCAGGACGTATTGGACGGAACGCCGTCATTATGACGAAAGTAGACGCCACACACAGGACAGGCACCTTCCACGTGCGCGCATTATCGTCTGGCAAAGTCCACCCTCCAGTTCTTCATTCCGGTGTGTTTTACATGGGGATGTGTACATCAGATACATTGGCCAAAAACACCTGTCGTCTGCTTGCAATCACATGGCTGCCATTCTGCACGAGCACACCTGGTCACATTCTATGCTTATCGTCAAAAGTTCAGTGATAGGTTCAGTGATTTGTCTGAAATTGGAAAACGGGAAACCGAGTAGCAGTCCTTGTAAGCTGTTCTCCCACTTGGATACTCTCCTTCCATATGCGCATCAGCCCCAACACTGCATTATTCCCTGAATCAATCACTTCCTCTCTGCGGGGATACTTCTACGCAGATGCGAAGGACTGCATCAGCAAGCTGGAGGTGACGGATGACAACTGAATGCAGGGTGAGGCAGAGACCGCGGAGCTGTATGCCACCGTGCGTACCTTCCTCGCCTACATGGCCGCGCACCTGGTACCATCCCGTGATCCTGTCGTCCGCGTGCCATGGGATGCGTGGGGCCCACACCCCACGCACCTAGTGCGCACGGCAGACCAAACATACATCATCGGTCAGCCGCGCGTAGTCGGTACGCGCGTCCTGGGCGCGCCCCTGAGCAAGAAATGCGTCGTGGTGGACTACGATCCCAGGCACGTCAGATGCAGCACCAGCACCAGCGTCGACAATGGTGGTGTCACGGCACTGGCGGCTAGTGTCCGTTCGTGGGCTCTAAACTCGTTTTTAAAAAATTCAGGTTGTGGATGAGGTGTATACGAGGGATTATCCACGGTTGGTGCGCGTCACAATGGAGGTGCTGTCACCGCGGAAGCTGGAGGACGCGTCAGAGAGCCCGTGGACGATGTTTTGCGAGGATACATTTGAGATGAGTTGGTTACGTTTTGTTTGGCACGTCCCTTTACCGCCCAGAATGGTACAGAGGTGAATGCACATTCATACTCATCCAGAGCATCTTCGACATTCATTCCCGAGAGCAATTAGAACGGACGACAGGTTGTGTTAAATAACCTTGGGGTTAGGGTTTCTCGGCGTGACGCTTTGTCTCCAGGTCCTACGTCCACATTGATATCTATTTTCGTTCGCCGACCTCATCAAGACTTATCCAATCCCAAAGGCCCATTCTGCCCACATCACCGTCAATCTAGGTGACCACTAGAGACAATATAGACACCAGCCATTGAATGTGAGCCACGAGTCGTATATCATATCACTCCGTGGTTCCCCGTCCATTCACGGGCAACTCACAACTGGCATTGGCTCTGTCTTCAAGTTCATTGAAGGTCGTCTACGTCAGGCGGATGGATAAATTTTCCACCTGGTGCACACCCACCTCGACTACGTGATCATCTCTTGATCCACACTTGTTATCGCACATTGTTGTCCCTCCAAAATTTTTGCTGACCGCTTTGATCTGTACGTGTACATGTGCATCTTCATGCCCATACTCAGCTGTGTGGACGCTGAAGTGAGGCGATTTCTCGAGTCAAGATACCGCATGGCAATTGAGGCCCCTGAAACCGCGTCATGACCGTCATTGGCACCATACCATAACTCGTCTTTATCATACCCTAGAGGTCCATGCTTTTCCCCTTGGTGCCGACGAGGCATCTCTTATTTCTCTGCAGGGGCATCATGATGTCTTTGTGCGGGGCGGTACATTTCGGATAAATATGCTGAAGAGTTCGAGTGGGTCTGGTGGCGCCAAAAGTCTGGGCAGGTGAGCACCTTATGTCTGCGTTGGCTAAGCCGAATTGGCTACTCTCTTTTCAACTACTACTTCTTCATCATTCCTGCGTCCCCATGGCGTCTTGAGGCCCTCCATCCTTTAAGAGCCATAACAGCTATGATTTTCTTATCCTGACGAGGTAATGCATGGGTTTTGCTCGCATTTCCGACAAGGGCCATGTATTGCTGGTATGCAAGAGACAGTGAAGACTGTCCTGAGACTCAAGAGTGTGAGATAGAGAGCGAGTGATGTGCGCACTTGATCAACATCGAGTGCCGCTATCTCCTAACCTGCCTGACTCTAATTCTGCTACGAAAGTCCATTCTGCTTGGCACACGGTTGCATCTCACGAAATTCTTGATAACTACATTCTGGCTACTACAACACGGCGTGTCACAGAGCATACTGAGTATGGGATACAGTAGGGATCAGAGCAGGGTCAAGCAGCATATGTTTCAGGCGCAAACGATGGGCATAGATACGATGTAAGCGGATGACAACAAACGACAACAGAGGGGAAGCAAAGAGTGCTCATCAATCATTGACTCCCCAATGCATTTACACCATCTCCGCTCGATCCCAGGGTTCGACAGTCACGGGGTGATTGGAGAGTTCTCGCGCGGCGACAAATTGGCTAATACCCTTCCGGGTCATGTGTACCGAAGGCTGGAGCCCTTCTACATAAAGATTTTGAAGCATAGGCAACACGTCTGTTACTCTTTCCTCTGTGAGTTCTTGCAGCGCAGGCGCGACAAGTAGTGCAAGTTTCTTGGATAGGTATAAATTCTTCACAGAGGTAAACGGGTGGAAAAGTTCGAGCCATTGGCCGTTCTCCATGTCGTCTTCCCAACCTGGTGTTAGTGACCGATATCTATTCTCGCTGATGTTGAGGGTTTCAAATGTGGAGGGAGTAGGCAATAATAGGCCACATGCCTGGGCCAGGAATGACAGCTGCCAATCTGACCTGCTGCACGACATTGACAGTTTGATCCCTGGATGAGAAAATTCCTGCCCTTGTTGGGAAAGTTCGACGCTAGGGTAACCGGCAAGGCCCACATTTGCGATACTGAGTGCGCTGAGTGCTTCTGTGCGCCCGATGAACTGGTGGAGTTGGGAAACGTCCAACGAGAGCTGATGGAAGAGTATTATATCGACCCTGTCGAGTAGAGGGGCGTCGACCTGGGATATGAAGTCCTCCAAGTACTCGCTGGCGCCATGCAAACGAAAGTCGGTGAGAGTAGGGAGGATAGTACGGATGAGTGGGGGCAGACGTCGGGTTTCACGATCGGGGCGAGATCGAGGGGAAAGGAATCTGAGGTAGAGAGATTCGAGGCTGGTCGTCACAGCGAGGCAAGCGACCATCGCCTCAGGTGAAATGTACACAGACTGCGGAATATTCTCAAGGGAAAGAGTGACGAGGTGACTGGCAGACAAAAGGAGCTTTCGTAATGCCGAAAATGGAAGGTTATCCAAATAGCAAGATTGAAGGTGTGGGGCAGATCCGCCCAAGAAGGCCTCGGGAAGGGGAAGGACCAGAGCTCCATCGGCTGACCGAAATTCTATATATGTCAGCTCCGGGAATGGATCCTGCATCGCTCTGGCGAATCTTCCCAATACCGAACTTGAGACTTGGGTGATGTGGATGTCAATTCCACGCACACGATCGTTGTGCTCGAGTGCGGCAATGATGTTATCGGCACCCTTCTCCACGCACTCAAGGCCACGTATGACAATAGGCAAAGGTGGCCAGGTCTCCAAAATCTCCCTCACAGGCTTCCTTGCAGTGCAGTAAAGTATCAGATTCAGGCGAAGCGGTGATGCAAAGACGAGGTATCTCCATCTTCGCCACACATGTGCCAGCATGATCCACCACTTGTCGTTAAACCCAACATCTATGAGGTAGAAGTCAAATACTTCAAGGAGGGCCTCGTCTGGAAGTGCTTCTATGGTCACTGGTCGGTAGAGTGAGCCGATGCCGTCCCATGTCAGTGATTGCAACCTGCACATTAACACTCACCTCGATCATCTTCTACCCACAGCTCTTTACGCCGACGCGCAACATACTTTCCAGGATTAGAGCCCTTGACAGTCAGCATCGAAGAGGGGCTGGGTATTAATTGTTGGTTGGGCAGCTGCTTGAAGGCGGGAACAGATGGGGGATGGGATCTGGAGTACGCCAAAACAAAGGCAAGTCAGTACCAAGTAATGACTTCGCATACTGCCAGGGCGGGGCATCAGACATACTTGTCAGAGCTCCTGGATGGGGGCGGTGAGGCAGCTTAGGAGATGCAGCTTAGGAGACGTGATCATGCAGCGGTCGATCGGGTTTTATATCTTTCATCCTTGCCTCTTGCATAGCCATGCTCACGTGTACCTTTTACCCTGCACAGCCTGGCGTCTGTTCGCCGCGAGGCTGTGGCCTCAGGCCGACAGCTGATATAGAGCTGATAACCAAACCGTGTCGAAAATTATATCAACTCGGACTCACGCAGATATAATACCTTTTCCAGATATACGCCTGTCCATCCTAGGCTGGTTGAACTCCCACAACTGTAAATGCACAGGGGTGTCGCGGTGATGGCTGCAAAGTGTAGTGTCCTATGGCTGCCAAGTAGTTTATTATATAATGAAGTACAGCAATGAAATCTATGACTGGTACGAGGGAACAAGGACGATGTAGGATGTGGTGCTATTTTGCGTGGGGGGAGGTGGGGGAGGGGCGGCACAGTGGAAAGGCGCGACGGAGAGGGTGCACGGGTATCACAATATTGAAAAACACTCGGCCCGGGGCCGGAGCATCATCAACGGAACGCCAGCAAGCACGATGGTGTGTGACCTGAAGCAGATGATGCCGTGGAGGTGCCAATGGTGAGCATAAAGGTACTGGAAGAGATAATAGCCTTCGGGGGACGGTGTCAACACGCCGGATGTTGAGTAGTGTAGCGTAGCTACGCCTCGCCCCGGATGGGCTAGCCTCTCAGATTTCGAGCATCGGTTGGTCCTCTTCGCACATCGCCGGAGCCACCATTGTCGATTTCGATCACACCTACTGTTGAGACGGGCCGGTAGCGACTGGATCTATTGTACCCGGATCTCCAGAGTGCTTGGACCAATAAGAATGAATGATGTAATGCAGCAATCGGTCTGAGAATGTAAATAGATAAATAAACTGCACTATCATTATGATTACAGACAATCCCTAGCATATGCATGAGCACATTCTTTTATATGCACAAAGAATAGTAGCTAGAAATCATTGTTATATATTGTTCTACTGAACTGGTCATAGCACACTCATTACAGTATTTAAGGATGACTTCTATATGCCTAACACTTCAGTTGTGATAAACCAAACTGAAGTGAGTATTATATTACACTGTATTTACCATATTAGGCTAACGCGTTCCTTAGCGCTACTACTAGGTAAATTACACAATATAGTTGTGATAACACAAACTGAACACTACTACTAGCATTATCTTATCTAGTTTACCTGCTGCACTTCAACAGGTTATGGGCCCTGTGCCCCTGTAATAAAGTCCAAAGTAAAAGAAGATCACCACACAAGCTCCCTTACAATTTTCATGCAACTTTTATCTCCCATAAAAGGTGAGCCTCTGTTTCATTTATGTCTGTAACCTCACTTCCCCAGCCCTTGGAGCTGGTGGATTGGCATAGACTGGGCCCCTAATCCAGGCTTCTCATAAGCGGTGCGAGGGAGTGTGGCAATGGAGAAGCACTCGCAAGTATTCCTCGGCCTGCATGCAAATTACTTATTAATATAGTAAATTATGATACATCTACTTATCCCAGGGAAATGGACGTGTGATCACTGGCTAAGCATGTGCAGACAAGCTGAATGTGGCCTTACTGCTAAGATAGGAAACCAGGTGGGAGGCCCCAGGGACTATATGCCCACTGAATGGTTGGCAGATGACTCCCTTACAGAGTGCTGTTTTTGGGTCTAGAACAAGGTGGGGGTAGTCACTCCCCTGAGCGCTTGGGCTTGTCACAACTGTGGTGCACTAAATAGATTAGATATAGTCCACTTGTATCATTTGCATGCGCTGGCCTGGGGACTGGATCTTATTGATTCAGGGTGGACAGTTGATATGCCAGGGGTTCGATTGGATCTTCGATCCTGGGTCTGACAGCTCCTCTTACCCAGATTGGAAATCATCACACAATTTTGAAGCTGATAAGATATGGCACCCTCAATTAGCTTCCCTCCTGCAGCCATGATTGAGATCCTTGATGGATCTAACTAGCCAGTTTGGTCATCATGCATTCTTGTGCTCCTCCAGATGAATGGACTCTGGAAGCATGTCACTGAGGATACTCACACCCCTGATGATAAGGATTGGGATGCAGCAGAAGAGATGTTACTGGGTGTCCTAGAGATGTATACACAAAAGGATGTCTGGACTACTGTTGCAGATGATACCTGATTCACATCATGCAAGCAGAAGTGGGATGAACTCAAACATGCTTATGGCAGAGTTGGATCAATGTCCATGTTCAATACTTGGGTCACTCTTACAGGCACCATGCTGGACAAAGCACATCCAATGCTCCCACAGCTGCAGAAACTAAATGACTCATGCATCACCCTCGAAAATAATGATATGAAGATTACTGATCTGCAATTTGCTTTTATTTTGATTAAAGCACTACCCGAATCTTACTCGGCAGTCGCCTTGACTATTTGGTGACTGGCACTCTGAAGAACCTTTCCCCACAAACGATCCAGGAATGGATTCTAAATAAGGAAGGTTGATGGTCCAGACCTTCCATGTCCCTAAACAAAGTCACTCTAATCAAAAGGAAATCCAACAAGCTGCCCACAAATGCTACTACTGTCAAAGGGCTGGGCACAAAGCTAATGAATGTTGGAAGAAGAAGAAGGACATGGAGGAAAAGGACAAGAAGGATAAGGCAGCGCTGGTGCAACCCCTGGCAAGGTGGTCAATGTGCACATTGTACCTATTACAGCTACAATATCCGAGATCACAGATGATGATAATAATATCCAGGTTTCTCTTTATGCAGCAACAGATCCCATTGGATGGTGGACTCCGAGCCATGCACCACATAAGTCCTTATTGATCAGACTTCCGTTGTGGACCACAGCCCAGGGAACAATCAGCCTTGGCAGTCATGCAGAGATCAAGCAGATTGGCTCTGGAACAGTGGTCATCAACCCAACTGGAGGGGACTGGAATGTCCAGATCACCCTTGAGAATGCTATGCATGTTCCAGAGGCAAAAGTGCGCTATTTCTCAGTGAGTGCACTACTGTGCAAGGGTGGTAAGATAGTATTTGAGGACAATGGATTTGTGATCTACATCTGAAATTGGAAGATCACGCAAGGATACTTGGAGAGCAATCTATTCTGGTTTGATGTCTCCAAGCCAATCCTGCATGCACACAGCAGCGCGTCCACTCCTTTGGAGATCTGGCATCAGCGCATAGGGCATTTATCTTACAGCACCCTTACACATTATCATGATTCCATAAATGAAATGTCATTTGATGCTTGAACTGATCATGATCGATTGCCCTGCTCCAGCTGTGAGCTCGGGAAGCAGTCTTGACTACCCTTTTCCGCTTCAGGAAAGTGCTTGGACTGGTAGCTACAGATTGTGCATAGTGATCTTGCCAGGCCAATGCAGGTCCAGTCAATACAAGGCGCATTGTATATAGCTACATTTATCAATGATTACTCTAGACATGGAGTAGTTTACTTCCTCAAATCTAAAGATCAGTGTGCAGCTGCATTCAAAACATTCTTGGCCTGGGTCAAGACCCAAACTTCTGAGTGATTGCTCGTGCTGCACTCTGATTGGGGGGGGAATACTTATCATGTGCACTTAAAACTGTATTGGATCAAAAGGGTATTAAGCACAAATTAATGATGCCAGGATCACCCCAACAAAATGGTGTAGTCAAAAGATGGAATCACACCATCTTAGATAAGGCGTGATCTATGTTACATAGCGCCAGACTCTCCCTCGGCTTTTGGAAACTAGCAGCTGATGCTGCAGTACATACATACAATAGATCTCCCACATGTGTTTTAGGATGGCAGACACCTCATGAACTATGGATGGATGGACACATTCCAGACATCTCATACTTCCACATCTTTGGATGTAAGGTGTCACCGCCAAGGGTTTGACAGCAACAATAGACACACTGAGTTGAGTAGCTAGGTCTTGAAGTGACCTAGAAGACTTATAGAGACGAAGTCGACGTCGAGTACAGGGTTACTGCTTGCTGAGCTCTGACTCAGTAGCCACCCACAAGGAGATAGAACACTGCTAGAATTGAGACAAGAGACTCAACTTGCCTCTACCAGGTGTAATGAGTCCCCTATATATAGTACATGGTACTTGAGGGCAGGCCTAGGGCCTGAAGGGCAGTGCTACTACCTATTTATACCTGAAACGCGACAAAGACAATAGCAACCAGTAGCAAAGGTCACTCAAGAATCACATGCTGATGTACATGAAATGGGGCGCAGACATGAAACAGGGTCAGAACACTCTATGTGGCCGGTTCTGCAACTTACAGGGGCGTGATGGTGTTGAACCATCACCCCAGGCTGGTTACACCACTCCCTCGCTAGACAGGATGCCCTCATCCTGTTTTCCTCCATCCCAACCATCTAGCCAACTGTGGTCAGAATCACTCGACTCCCACCTGTGGGACCTTCTTCCCCGCCCTGGCAGTGATGAGTTGATCCTTGGAGGCCTGTTTTGTGGCCTCAGACACCGCCAAATTCGCCTGAGCCAGGCGTAGCTCAGCGTGCAGTGTGTTGACTTCGCGATCCAGGACTCAGTATCGTGTGACTTCAGCAAGGAGAGGCCAGTCATTCAGGTCAATGATGGCCTTGCGGAGTGGGTGGTAGTCGATCTTGGTCCCCCAGAGGTGGGCATAGAACCAAGACAGAAGCGGGGAAAGGGGGAAGTCGTCAAACTTGGGGCAAGCATAGAGCTCGATGATTTGGGCATCATGGTCACCCGTTGCATTGGCCACCAAACTGGCCACTTGTCCATCATCCAGTTGTTTGATAAAAATGGTGGGCTTCTCGCCATTGGGGGTGGTGATGGTGAACTCGGGGAGCCTCCCCTTGTTCTCGACATACCCATCAGGGCATAGGAGGGGCTCCCTGTCGGTTTGTTGGATGTGCGCCTTAAGCTCATGGTTGTCCCGGTTAACGTCTTCGAATTGGCATTTGAGGCATCGCGCCTCATCCTGGAAGAGGGCCTCTCATTGTTGGAGGGTAGAGGTGAGGCCCACGGCCAGCTGACAAAGCTGGGCTGGGCCAAGGTTTTCATATCCATCCAAGACGGATTGTACGGTACCGGGGGAGAGTGGGCCTTCCCAGAAGGCATTGGTTTCCAGGTCGGGGAACATGCCAGGGAGGCAGATAGTGTTGGAGGCAGGGGCGGTAGCGGCCTGACTGGAGCTGGCCACTGCGGAGGGAGACCAGACAGTCTCCTCGGGCATGATATGTGTGACCAGGGCTGGGACTGGGACTGGAATGGGGGAGGACATGAAGAGGCAATGTTTTGGTAAGTAGAGAGAGATTGGGTTGATGCTTTCACCGGGGGTTTCTGCTTCCCTTTTATGTTGTCTAAGGGCTGGCGCTTGTGATACTCCCAAAGGAGATCCGGGGCATGCACTTGGTCAGCTGGTTCCCAAGTGTTATCACTTTTGGGATAGCCTTGCCACTTTATGAGATATTGTAGTGTTTTTGATCGCCCTTGACGGTGATGATGCCTGATTTGCTCCACTTCGTATTGTTCTTCATTATCAATCAGGTCAGGGGGAGGTCAGGTGTAATTGGGCCCGTGGGTGTCCGTCTCTCTATATGGGGTAAGGAGGGAGGCATGGAATACTGGGTGGATCAACCACGAGGTGGGGAGCTGGAGCAAGAAGGTGACCGGGGATACTTCTTTGAGGACTTTGAAAGGGCCGTATCATTTTGGGTTTAATTTGGACCCTTGATGCAGGAGCATCAGGTGGGTCCCTTCTAACCATACTTGGTCCCTGGCCTTGTATTGTCCTGTTGGTGCTTCGGCCGCCTTTTGATTGATGGCCTTGATTGCTTGCTCTCGTGCCTCTTCCATTCTTCATGTTCGTTGTTCAACCGCTTCATTGTTGGTCCGGACTCCCAGATCTCTGGGTCCTAACACCGGCTCGTAGCCAATTAGAATCTGATTGGGCGATAGGCCTGTGGTGCTGTTCTTTCAATTATTATGCACCGTGGTTGCAACTGCGACCCATTCTGTCCAGTCATCTGGCTGTCTGCTTGTTACCAGTCGCAGATACTATTCCACCCATTGATTCTTTCGTTCAGATAGGCCATCGGTCTGGGGGTGAGCTGCCGTGGATAGATTCTGTTGTATCCCCAGTCTTTTGGTGAGTGCCTTTCCAAAGCTTGACGTGAACCGTGGGTCTCGGTTGCTGATAATTTTCTTTGGCAACCCGTACCATGGATAGAGGTGTTCCAGGTAGAGTTGGGTTTCTTGGAGGGGACCAGTTGGCAATCCCTTGTAGTTTCTTAGGGCTCATCCTGAGGTGTCCTTTTCCCACGATGACTCCTAAGTACTCAATTTCTTCTTTCTCGAATTGGCATTTCTCTGGCTTAAGGTAGAGGTCATTCTTTTCTAGTTTGTCCAACATGCGATGGATGTACTCCCAATGTCTGGTGGTGTGTTGTTCCTCTGTCTCATGGGGTCATTTAGCTGTGTGGATGGCGATGTCATCCATGTAGACAGAGAGCCAGCCCTCTCCTACTTCTTGCTGGAAGATGGTGTTCATCATCATTTGAAGGTCGCTGGTGAGTTTGTGAGGCCGAAGAACATGACTGTGGGTTTGAACAGTCCTTTGTGAGTGAGGAAGGTGGCCTTCCATTTGTCTCCTTCTTAATCCTGATGTTGTTATAGCCCTATCACACGTCCACTACCGTGAACTTGGTGCATCTGCTGAGTTGGTCCACGACTTGTGGGATGAGGGGCGAGACATTTCTATTCCTCTTTGTCCATTTGTTGACAGGCTGGTAGTCCTGTACAGCCTCAACTTTCCATCCTTCTTCTTCACAAAGAAGAAGTTGGCTGCATATGGCGACTTTGAAACACGAATGGTTCCCCTTTTCAGTGTTCTTGGATGAATTTATGCATCTTGGCTTTCTCTTCTTGTGTGAGGGGGAGCAATCGTCTGGCATGGTGTCAGGGGCCCTGGTAGTAGCTCAATGGCGTGGTCCCATATGGTCGAGCTAGGCATTCGCTGAGATTCTTCTTCACTAAATACCTCTTGTGTCGCCTGTACTCAGCTGGTATGGCGTCATTTGGTTCTGGGTCATTTGTGACACTTCCTATTGTTACTCTCCCTAGGAGGTATGTGTCAGTCCTTCTCCTAATTGGTCGTGGTATGTTCTTGGTTCAGGGTACGTATACGGCTTTGGCCACATTTGGGGCTGAGAGGATGATAGGGAGGTGAGTGAAGTCAATCCATCCTCTTTTCCAGTCGATTTTTGGTTGGATGGCTGTGAACCAAGGGTATCCAAAGATGGCCTTATGATCCCCCAGGTCAGAGAGGAAGAAT
>WTXH01000342.1:0-26223 GCA_022376555.1 Russula compacta
ATACAACAGAAAGACAGAGACAGGCCAGACGCCCTACCCCTCATAGCAAGAGAACGAACAGCCAAGAAGGCTGCCAGACAGAAACATTGACAGAACCGCCACGCTCCGTCCAGCATGACATTAGACCAAGCTTATCAGTCAACACGGAAGAATTCCGAAGAGAACCACTTGTCTACCCAAAGGCTTGGGAAGGAAGCACAAGGGTTCGCATCAAATGAAGAACAGAACCAAATCTCCCAGAGTACATCACAGGACCAAATATCTACTGGACAGTCCAAGGAACATATTGAGGATACACCCTTGACGTCCCCAGCGAAAATACTAGTGCAATCAGAAGATACCCAGTTGAATTCATCAGTGGATACTGGTACACCCTCACCAGAGATGAAACCGGTGTTCTTTGGGCATACGACCAAGACCGAATTGAACACGGAGGAGCAGGAACAGGATACCCACCAGTAGACGATCCCTACCACCCCAATTACCAAGCTCAACGAGTTACACTAACCCTGCAGTAGCTACAGCAGAACTAGGAGCCACAGCGCCAGAAACACACACCCCTTGCACACATTCCACCGACCTCCACTCCCCTAGAGAACCAAGAAGTGAAGCACATGATTCCTCTGAAGAAGGAAACGGAAACGAACACACAGCCAGTGAAGGATCTGAAGACAGACCTCACACACCAGAAGAAGCCAACCCCCCTACATACCACAAAGTAACTCCAGCACACCACAAGCAAATTGAAGCTCCACAACCCCCAGAACAAGAACCACACCTCCCAGAAGACATTGAACACCTAGGAGAACAAATTAACCTTTTAGCCATCTATCACATCGAGCCACAAATCCAGATCACCCCAGCAGACCAACAACCAGACCCACCACCACCACAACCGCCCATACAAGTTTTATGGCCAACATACCACCTCAACAACCTCAACAACCTCAACCACCCGCAGGAGGACCACCCCCAGGTCCACAACAAGCGGGAGCACAAGCTGCCCATCCCCCAGGCAACGGAAAGTGGAATGGCACACCACCAGACATATACACAGGAGACAGAAGTCAAAGCGACAAGTTCCTAAAAGAGTTTAAACTCTACAGACTGCTCAATGAAGACAATGAAACAATGAACATCCCATATAAGCGAGCAGCCTTAGCCTTGTCCTATATCAGAGGACCCCTAGTCGATGATTGGGTCTACCAACGAGTTGATCACCTCAGCAATCAGCTCCACACCAACAATATACCTATGCAAGACGAAGTCCACTGGGCCAAATTTGAAACAGCTTTTACAGCTGCTTTCACCGATATCCACAAGGTTACCAAAGCCACCACTATGCTTCAACAACTCAGAATGAAACAAGGAGACCTAGATGGATATATAGCTCAGTTCAGGAACCTAGCCACTAAAGCTGGATATGCCCTTGATGCTCCAGGAACACTACAGATGTTCTTACAAGGACTACCATCTGGCTTAGGATGACGAACGCTCAGAATGCACCCTGGACTAACCACCTTTGATGAATATGTCCAGGCTGTCCAGAAGGAATCCAAAGTACAGGAACAGGAAAACCTGATCTTTGGAGAAGGGAAATGGCCTATGCCAAACTGGGGACCTAAAAGACCACCCCCCGCCATGCTGCCACACCCCCTAAACCCCAGTTCACCCAAAGACGCCCTTACACCAATGGTACTCCTATGCAAGTAGATACCATCAGGAAAGCAGATACAGACGAGCTAAGAAGAAACACAGAGAAGAAGGACGATGCTTCGAATGTAGCAAACAAGGACACATGGCCAAGAACTGTCCTACCAAGAAAAGGCCACCCCAGAAACCATCTTACATTAAGATGGTCCAAAGCAACGAAGAATACTATGATGAAGAAGAAGATGAAGAAATGGAGGAAGCCGAAGAAGAACCTCAAGAAGTGGACGAAATCGAAGATATGGTTAATAGAATGGTCACCTTCTCAGACGACAAGAAGGTGCAATGGATGAATGCGATGCAAGCCAAAGGAGTGGATTTTTCGACCGCCTGAATGACACGGCCATCATTCAGGCACTGTTCACAAATAACGTATTTGTACCCAAGATTGATCAGTACAAACTCAAATAATACTACGTTTACGGAACAGAAGGGCCGACGCAACTGCACTGGTGGACAGCGGAGCCACAGAAAATTTCATCCACCACAAACTCATAAAGAAGTTCCAAATCCCCACAGTACCTCTTCAGAAGCCAAGAATTGCCCGGAACGTTGATGGAACCATCAACCAAGCTGGGAAAATTACTGACAAAGTAGAACTTGAAATTCGACATCAAGGAATCACAAAAAAATTCCCCTTCTTTGTCACCAACCTAGGACATGATAACATCATCCTAGGATATCCATTCCTGGCCACTAATGAACCAAGGATTGATTGGAAAAAAGGAACCGTTGAAGGAAGTATTGTGGCGTCTACCATAGATGCCCACAAATGGAAGGTGCTTTCCCAAATCCGGAAAACCACCACCTCTACACAATTAGCAATCCAGGAAGCCGAAAAGAAAGACAAGAAAACCTGGGATCAAATAGTACCAGAAAAATACCACACATTCCAGAAAGTCTTCAGTGAAGAAGCATCCAAATGAATCCCAGAATCAAAGCCTTGGGACCATGCTATAGATCTAAAACCAGACGCTCCAGCATCATTTGTGTCACGCTGGACAGAGTGTGGCGGTTCTGTCGATGTCTCTGTCTGGCAGCCTTCTTGGCTGTTTGTTCTATTGCTATGAGGGGTAGGGCGTCTGGCCTGTCTCTGTCTTTCTGTTGTAGGTGTAGGATGATATCTGCATCGGTGACCATCGTCTTGGTCGTCTTCTGTGGAGTTCTAACGCCTTGTTAGAACGGCTGTAGGTAGTGGCGGTGCTGGCTGCTGTCGTTCCCTATCTCCTGAAGGAGGAAGGGGATCTAGATATGGAGGAGTCGATTTGGATACTCAAGACGAGGCTCCAAAGGAAGGGATGTCTGGAGTGCTGATACACCTTGTATTGCACTTAGTTCGTTGGTAGGCCACTAAGGTTGTGAATGGAAGGAGCTGCTCCTTCCTGCTGGGTGTTTTGGTGCAGATAGGATGATTCTATAGAGCACTGAGAGGTCCGTTACTCAGTGACCTTTGTCTGTCTGGAGTGAAGAAAGGCAACACCTTTCTGAGCGCTTAACATATGTGTCGGAGTTTGAAGAGTTCCCAATCGGGACTCGGTTTACTATATATGGTAGATTAAGTGAAACGCGTCACTAAGTCACTTAGCAGACCCTAGGGTACGTTCTAGGGCGCAAGTGGGAGGGGAAAAGGGGCTGGGAAGCTTCGGATCACTTGGAGGATTGCTCTGAGAATGTCTAAGATTCACAAGAGACCAAGCTTAAGGCTTTGGTCCCCTTCTATGAGCGTATTTATACATGACTATTTAAGCGGAGTCTTCAGCAGCGTCTGACGTGTTTCAGCGGCAGTAAGGCCACAAAAACCGTCGGCAGATTAGTGTAAGTACTCTAGTAACAAGCCGAGGCAACACAACAGCAGAAGGGATTGGCAAGAGTGTAATAGTGGTAGTGTAAGGTAAGGGGGGGAAGTGGTGACGACTCCAGCCGAACTGTGGGAAATATGTACGTATAAGGTAAGAAGATTAGTAAGCGTAAGCGTCCCAATAGTCCACCATGACAATTTGACTGCAAAGTCTACCCCCTATCACCCAAAGAACAAGAAGCATTGGAAGAGTTCTTGAAGGAACACCAGGAAAAGAAATACATTGAACCTTCCAAATCGCCATACGCCTCCCCTTTCTTCTTTGTCAAAGAGAAGGATGGAAAACTGCAACCAGTCCAAGACTATAGAAAGCTCAATGAATGGACCATCCCAAACAACTACCCCCTACCCTTGATTAGAGACCTAATACCTCAACTTGCAGGAAAGAAACACTTCACCAAGTTTGATGTACATTGGGGGTACAATAACATCCTCATCCGACCAGAAGACCAACATAAAGCAGCCTTTAAAACAAACAGAGGCTTCTTCCAACCAAAAGTAATGTACTTCGGAATGAGGAACGCCCCTGCCACCTTCCAGAGCATGATGGACCTCATCTTCAGAGATCAACTAGCCAGAGGGAATGTGTTCATCTACATGGATGACATCCTCATCACCACCGATGGAACTTGGGAAGACCACTACAAAGAAGTAATCAAGGTCCTAGAGGTCTTACAGGAAAATGACCTCTATCTCAAACCAGAGAAATGCGACTTCCACAAAACGGAAGTAGAATATCTAGGAATGCTAGTAGGAAGCGGACACATCAAAATGGATCCAGTCAAAGTCAAAGGAATCACAGATTGGCCCATCCCTACGACAGTCAAAGAACTTAGGGCCTTCCTAGGCTTTGGAAATTTCTACAAAGACTTCATTGATCATTATTCCCTCATTGCGTGACCACTTCATGAACTAACAAAGAAGAGCAAGAAATGGGAATGGAGTCAAAAAGCCGATGAAGCATTCCAATACCTCAAGAATAAATTCACATCCTATCCCATCCTCAGGAATGCTGATCAAACCAAACCATTTACACTAGACACAGACGCATCAGACTATGCCGTTGGAGCCACCCTAACACAGGAATTTGAAGATGGACAACACCCAGTTGCGTTCTTTTCAAAGTCACTCAACCAAGCGGAACGCAACTATGACATCTATGATAGAGAACTACTGGCAATAGTATCAGCAGTTAAATTCTTCAAACACTTTCTTCTAGGAGCCAGGCATCAAATCAAAGTACGCTCAGACCATGACAACCTGAAATATTTCCAAGCAGCGCGAAAAGTAACACCCAGACAAGCAAGATGGATGAACTACTTGGCAGACTATGACTTTATCATCCATCACTTCCCAGGAAAACAAAACACCATTGCAGACCTTCTATCACGAAGAAAAGACCTTGAAGAGGGGGTAAATAATGAACAAACTACCATCCTCCCAGACAACCTATTCATTCGAACTCTTTATCTCCCAAATGACAACAAAAGCGACAACAAACCCTCAAAGAAATACATGATGCACCCACAGGTGGCCACCCAGGGATCTCAAACACCTGGGACCTAGTTAAAAGACGCTACCATGGCCCCAAACTTTGAGAATTTGTCGAAAAATACGTTAAGGGATGCGCCAAATGTCAAGAAAATAAAACCATCTGAACTGCAAAGGCCCCCTTACATCACTTCGACACCCCAGTAGAAGAAGGACCTTTCAATATGTGTCCATGGACTTCATAACAGAATTACCAAAGTCCAAAGGATATGACACCATCCTCACCATTGTGGACCAAGGATGTTCCAAAGCCGTCAAATTCTTACCCTGTAGCAAAGAAATCACTGGAGAAGGAGTGGCACAGCTATACCTTCAGCATCTCTTCCCCTGGTTTGGAACTCCCAAACGTATCATATCCGACAGAGACCCTCGTTTCACCGGCAACTTCACAAAAACTTTATGCAAAGCATTAGACACCAAACAAAACCTTAGTACGGTGTTTCACCCCAGAACTGATGGACAAAGCGAACACATGAATCAATGGGTTGAAACATTCCTGAGACACTTTGTCAATGGAAGACAAGACAACTGGGCTACATATCTTCCGGTGGCGGAATTTGCTCACAATTCATGGAAACATGAAGGAACATGCCACACACCCCATCAATTAATCATGGGATGTAACCCTCAGGCAATTTGGACAAAAGGAGATGAAGAAGTACCAGCGGTAGATATCAGACTCAAGGAGCTAACCAAAGCAAGGGAAATTGCACATCAAGCCCTACAGAAAAAGACAGCCATAACAAAACCAGTCAGAACATTCAAGACTGGAGACGAAGTCTGGCTAGATGCACGAAACATAAAGATGAAGGCACCATCAAAGAAGATGGAACTGAAACGCTTAGGACCCTTCATTATCAAGAAAAAGATATCTCCGGTCGCTTACCAACTCAACTTGCCAGCACACATGCATATACATCCAGTGTTTCATGTGGATCTATTATCGCCCTATATGGAAACCATAGAGTACGGCATCCCATTCAAGCACCCAGCACCCAAACCATTGAAGGAGAAGAAGAATATGAAGTAGATGAAATCATTGCAGAAAGGAAACATGGCCGAAAAAGACAACGGCAATACTTAGTTAAATGGAAAGGCTACCCCGCATTGGACAATTCATGGGTCAGCAGCAATGACCTACATGCGCCGGAATTACTTAGCGAATTCCACCAATCTCAATCACCCAAACAACTATAAGAACCCCTCCAAACCACCTTCAAACGACAGCAGTGAACCATCACTACTACACTTCCAAACCAACTATCCAACAACACCCCCTCACTCTAAACAAACTTCCCCCACTCGCAACCATTCAGTCCTCAACAACATGTCCATCTTCCCCACCTCCTGCGAACGAACCACCCCCCTATGCACCACCACGAACCGATTGCTCTGCTTGACATTGAGAATTATACCAATAGTGATGCCTATGAGGTTCGCTCCCCAAGCGCCTCTCCTCCTCCCCTTGAACCCGCCACCACAACTCCCACCTCCTCCACCATCGAATCACCCCCAATCCGAGCCAACCTCGACGACCTCCTTGCTGCCATCGACTGGACCACTCACCGCAAGCTCCACTCCCCCAGTAACCTCTCCCTCGACAACAAAGAACCAGGAGTACAGACCAACATATCACCGTACACCTGGACCACACTCCAACAGATCACATCCGCACAGCCCTTCGAGCCCTTCACTACAAATGCACCTGCGCCTATGACGAGGGGGAGGAAGAGGACGAGAGGGTCTGGACCATCAATGAGAACAAGAGAGAGAACAGAGAGCAGGGAAAGAACCAAGCAGATGAAGATGACCCCCATCCTGGACCAGGATGGATCGAGACTACTAACGAACCCTTTGCCATCCCTACCATCACAGGAGGGGCCCTCTTCGCCCCCTACCACAAATACCACCTCGACAACCCAAAGTATCCCCTCATCAGCACCACTCTTTGCAAAGGTGAGGAGGTCTTCACCACCCTCCTTCGTCCCAGCCCGGTACCACACAAGAGCCCATACATCACACCCACACAGAAGCGCATCTTTTCGGGAAGAGAGCCTTTCTCCCGAAAAGTAACCGAAGTGGCCACTGAAGAAGAGGATGAGTCATTCCTCTCTGGTCTATTGGCTTACAGGATGTGGGAAAGGGAGGTAATGTACACCCAGCAAGAACTTGCCCGGGTGAACAACAAACTCGCCTTCCAGAAAATCAGGCTGATGGAGTGGTATGGAGCGCTCCAAGATGCTGACGGATAAGGAGACTGGCTACAGGTCTCCAGGATTACAACCCCTGGGGAAACGCGGAACAAGAGGCCCTCAGGCAAGTCCTGAAAGGGTTTCGAGTCCCTCTCCATCTGCGTACCAGAAAGGTGGAAGGAGACTGGGGATTCGAAGACAAGGAAGTCCCCATTCGCAAAAACAAGGCAAGAAGTGCTCCAAATGTCGCAGCACCACCCATTATCGCCGCCACTGCCCCCAAAGAGTCAACCACAACCAGCAAAGACTCTAAACAGGGGATCATGTCATGGTGGACTATTGGGACGCTTATGCTTACTAATCTTCTTACCTTATATGTACATATTTCCCACAGTCCGGCTAGAGTCGTCACCACTTCCCCCCCCTTACCTTACCTATCGCTATTACACTCCTGCCGATCCCTTCTGCTGTTGTGTTGCCTCGGCTTGTTACTAACTTACTTACACTAATCTGCCGACAGTTTTCGTGGCCTTACTGCCGCTGAAACACGTCAGACGCTGCCGAAGACTCCGCTTAAATAGTCATGTATAAATACGCTCATAGAAGGGGACCAAAGCCTTAAGCTTGGTCTCTTGTGAATCTTAGACATTCTCAGAGCAATCCTCCGAGTGATCCGAAGCTTCCCAGCCCCTTTCCCCTCCCACTTGCGCCCTAGAACGTACCCTAGGGTCTGCTAAGCGACTTAGTGACGCGTTTCACTTAATCTACCATATATAGTAAACCGAGTCCGATTGGGAACTCTTCGAACTCCGACACATACGTTAAGCGCTCAGAAAGGCGTTGCCTTTCTTCACTCCAGACAGACGAAGGTCACTGAGTAACGGACCTCTCAGTGCTCTATAGAATCACCCTATCTGCACCAGAACACCCAGCAGGAAGGAGCAGCTCCTTCCATTCACGACCTTAGTGGCATACCAATGAACTAAGTGCAATACAAGGCGTATCAGCACTCCAGACATCCCTTCCTTTGGAAACTCATCTTGAGTATCCAAATTGACTCCTTCACATCTAGATCCCCTTCCTCCTTCAGGAGATAGGGAACACAGCAGCCAGCACCGCCACTACCCACAGCCGTTCTAACAAGGCATTAGAACTCCACAGAAGACGACCAAGACGACGGTCACGACGCAGATATCATCCTACACCTACAACAGAAAGACAGAGACAGGCCAGACGCCCTACCCCTCATAGCAAGAGAACAACAGCCAAGGAGGCTGCCAGACAGAAACATTGACAGAACCGCCACGCTCCATCCAGCATGACAGTGGCTCACCTGGAAGCGACCTACAAGCACTGGCAAGATGATCAGCTCACAGCTGATGAGGAGGATTTGGGGGTACCCAAGGGGTATGAAGAGAATGAAGGGTGAGTGCCCAATTTCTTCATTCCCATTGCTGACAGCACTTACACGATCCACACCCTTGTGGCCTACATCAAATGAGAGGGCCAGTACTGTCTCAGCACATCAGGGAAAGGAGAGGCCATCTATTGGCACAAACTCTTTGCCCCCAGCCAGATCACACTCACTGAAGAGGGTGAATACCCTCACTGGTTCTTCGATGCCCTCACCAACCTGACCATGTATGATGCTATGCTGCATCACGCCCATGAACCAGGAGAAGACTGGGGCACTGCCACTGAGTTCCAGCGGTATCATGAAACCATCACTGACCTCACAGGCCTCCACATCGAAATCAGGGAGCTGCAAGGGCGTATCGATGCCCTTCGACATCAAGAAGAGCAAAGCCATTGCCACCTCCTCACATCCCACAAATATGAGAGCTACACTCTCTTCCGCAAACTACAGGATGAGCCCCTTTTCAAGGGGGACAGGAACCGTAAGTTCTCGTCCATCCTGAACAGCTCACACCATGGTGCAGCTTGTTTCTAAACCAAGGGTAATGTCACAGAGCAGCTTGCATGGGGGCAAGAGATGTCACGCTGGACGGAGCGTGGCAGTTCTGTCGATGTTTCTGTCTGGCAGCCTCCTTGGCTGTTTGTTCTATTGCTATGAGGGGTAGGGCGTCTGGCCTGTCTCTGTCTTTCTGTTGTATGTGTAGGATGATATCTGCGTCGGTGACCGTCGTCTTGGTCATCTTCTGTGGAGTTCTAATGCCTTGTTAGAATGGCTGTGGGTAGTGGCAGTGCTGGCTGCTGTCGTTCCCTATCTTCTGAAGGAGGAAGGGGATCTAGATGTGAAGGAGTCAATTTGGATACTAAAGACGTGTATCCAAAGGAAGGGATGTCTGGAGTGCTGATACGCCTTGTATTGCACTTAGTTCGTTGGTAGGCCACTAAGGTTGTGAATGGAAGGAGCTGCTCCTTCCTGCTGGGTGTTCTGGTGCAGATAGGGTGATTCTATAGAGCACTGAGAAGTCCATTACTCAGTGACCTTCGTCTGTCTGGAGCGAAGAAAGGCAACGCCTTTCTGAGCGCTTAATGTATGTGTCGGAGTTCAATGAGTTCCCAATCAGGACTCGGTTTACTATATATGGTAAATTAAGTGAAACGCGTCACTAAGTCGCTTTGCAGACCCTAGGGTACATTCTAGGGTGCAAGGGGAGGGGAAAAGGGGCTGGGAAGCTTCGGATCACTTAGAGGTTTGCTCTGAGAATGTCTAGGATTCACAAGAGACCAAGCTTAAGGCTTTGGTCTCCTTCTATGAGCGTATTTATACACAACTATTTAGGCGGAGGCTTTGGCAGCGTCTGACGTGTTTCAGTGGCAGTAAGGCCACAAAAACTGTCGGCAAATTAGTGTAAGTAGTTTAGTAACAAGCCGAGGCAACACAACAGCAGAAGGAATGGCAAGAGTGTAATAGCAGTAGTGTAAGGTAGGGAGGGGGAAGTGGTGACGACTCCAGCCGAACTGTGGGAAATATGTACGTATAAGGTAAGAATATTAGTAAGCGTAAGTGTCCCAATAGTCCACCATGACAAGAGAACTGCTGATGACATGTAGAAAGTGTGATTGACCTCTAGGTGTGGTAGGCCTGTCTGGGCCTGGGGATTAGTGATACAGGTCGGACTTCATAGTCAACATTGTAGTCAGCATCCTGGGTTCTTCATAAGCACAGTCATAAGCTGAATGGCCAGAACATGGCCAGGTTCCAAGTAGTAGTAGTAGTACTAAGACATGTACAGTAGTATAAATGCACATGCACACATTGAGACGAGACTCTAAGTTGAGTCTCCTGTCAATAGGAGTAGTGATTTGGTTCTATCATCTCTAGGAGTAGCCGTGGCATGTTCTGCTCTCCTCAGTATCTGTTGTGTCCTCCTCTGTATATCGTGACAACTACCAGAAAGGCCAGGAGTGCCTTCAGACTTTAGCATGATCAACTAGTCACTTGAGAGTGAGTCAAGCTATTTCTTGCCTGCCGTAGTAGAGGCATCTGCTGAGTTGCAGTTTGCAACCTTCAGTAATCATTACACTGATGAGGTCTAGTGTGTCACTGCTGTTGCTGTGACACTGGAGATAGGAGCTCATAGATATCCGCATGAGGAAAACTATCCATAAAAGGCTGAGGAAGGTTAGAGAAATTGTGTGAGCTCTACTAGTAATGTATGGGTGATTTGGTACTCACTGTGACATTGCCTATGATACCATAATCATCCCACAGAGTACCAAGCCCAAAAGCCTCAACTAATGTCTCTGTGTGCTCACACTGTTGTAGTATAGATAGGCCCTCAAGATTTTCAGGCCTTGCCGTACATCTGGGTATGCGTGAGCAAGGACAGTGAGAAAAAAATGAGTACTTGCTTAGGGCACCAGCCTTGCATGATGCTTGCAAGAAGTACCTGCTCAGGGTAATCTGCAATGTATGGGCCCAGGCCATACACAGCTTGCCTAAAGTAGCCATTGGGACAGCGAACAACATCTGGTGTTGTCATTCCTGACTTTAACAACTTCAGGATGTGTGATAAAGAAGAGTGGAAGAGATGTCTCCAGAATTTTCAGAAATGAGGATCGTTGGTGTGCTTTTTCGTAGCTGCATAATTACATTAAACTAGACACTAGAATGAGGAATGGAGGACTCACTCTTTGCAATCGCCAGAAGCCCAAGAAGGACTACACCATTGTGATGAGCATGGCGCACATTATTGTGTATGTTACCGATGGACAAGTATAATGGATAATACTCATTGTTGCCTGTAGCAACTGAAACCGTAGTCTTATCACTACCAAGAATGACAGGGACAAAGAATGTGCCATGTGTATTAGAATTCTTAGTGATCAAATCCTGAAAGCATTTAATAAACCAATCTACAACAAATCACGGAAACTTATGCATTGCTCCCAAGCCCAGTTACCTGACATGAAGTCTTGAAATCGGTGGTTGCCATCTTGATCGTACTCTTGAAATGGTACATAGTCAAACTTGTCCATGAAATCAGAGTTGGATAGCATATTGTGGATAAGCTTTTGAGGGTCATGGAACCAAACCTCATTGTTGGTTGTCATCCATTCAGGAACATCAGAGTCAGGGAGTGTGCCATCATACTTGACACTAAAACTTTCCCATTGCATGTCACTGAGAGGTGTGGAGTCAATTTTCTCATACATGTCTTTGTGTGATGCAAAAGGTGGAACATCATTATGGGGAGCCAACATAGCGGCCCACAACTTCAGTAATGTATCAATTGTTGAGACAGAACGTCTGCATGGCTATGCCCAGACTGGACAGTCTCATGCTCAGGGGTTTGGTAGAACTGGACCAGACATTACAAGGGGCACTTAATGCTCCAGGACAATTACAGACTTAGTGAGCACATGTTGGCACATGGACTGCATGGACACCTACGTATGTATGATACCCTAGAACAATGTGATTATGCCCTTATGGCCAATCTAAGAACTCTCTTTTGTTATCTGACCTGATTATTGTATGATCAAACTGTTTCAGATTGACACTTTACCTACTGTCTTTACAATCATGTAGTTACATTCATATATGGACCTTTTAGCATGGTTCTACCCTTATGCATACCTCTTCTGAGGGCTCAGGGTATGTGCGGACTCATCAGACTCATCCATATGTAGAATATTGTATTTATGCGATATAGTGGACGCCTGTACTCACCCCTTAAGGGCTTATGGACATATGTAGACCATAGGGACTATAAATACACCCTTGGGAGTGAGCAAGATGTCTCATCTCCTACAGAGTTCTTTCTCTGTGTGAACACTCCTCTTCAGCTGCACTTCATCAGGTTATGGGCCCTGCACTCTAAACTTACAACCAACACACAAAGTTCTATCACTCACACCATTCTAAACAGTGAGTAAACGTCTTTGTTCACCGTGTACTCTGACTAGCAGGACCTGCTGAGCCCATGGGGGTAATCAACCTGGCTAGGTCTGTGCTGGGGTCTTAAGGACCTTGCGTGAGGTGCATAATGGACCTAGGCATAGGTGACATGCACTGAACCCCCTCTAGCATCGCGCACTATACTACACATTACTATATCTTAGTGTAGAATGCCTTATGTGCTTAGGCAGGTCTGGGGAAGCTCAGACTGGCTATAGGCCTGGTGAATGGTTGGCTGTCTGCCCTTCAGTGGGAGTGGCTTTGGGTCTATCACAGGGTGGGGGTTACTCACACCCCTAGTGCTTGGGCCTGGTTACAACTGCGCCACACTACATAAACAAAGTAGACACACAGTAGTCTAGGCATGCGGGTCTGACTGGCATAAGTATCTGTTGCAGCTGCTGGGGTGTGATGCCCCACAGTCAGAATATCCATGCCCTAGCTACTTAGTCATGTGCCCAATCATCTAGGCATTAATCAGAGACTCCACGGACCCACTAGAGTGGCAGATATTTCACATCTGCATCCTCTAGGGAAGTGGCTGCTGGCTCATCTCTGACATGACTCCCCTGGAGCTGCGGGTAGTGCTTCAGCAGTATTAGGACTACTATAAAAAACCTTACTATAACCACCATACATAGAAGCGCACACAGAGGCAGGACACATTAGTGTTCTGGCCATACAGTACCACAGACAGGAGGCAGCACTCCATTACACCTGTGTGCTAGCAGGGACTCATGCTGACCACTCCTCAGCACAGTCACACAAACATGTCCTCTCAACCCAACACTCCCACAAACACAGCCCAGGGCAATCCGCCCCTCTCACAGCCAGCTATATTGATGCATGTATCAAATGCATTCCAGTCCAGTTTCACCATACCATTGGGAGTTAAGCTCCAACAGTTTGATGGTACTGGGTGGTCAGAATGGTCGGGCACCTTTGAAGCAATCATGACAATTTATGAAGCAGAAGACCACTTGCACTTCCAGAGCTGCCCCACTGGCTCTGATGTAGATGAGTGGAGCAATACGCAACACCGCCTCAAGGTGTACTTCCATCTTTACATGACCATGGGAGTCTACACCCAAATCTCCGATGAATCCACCTACCCAACACTCAAAGATAGGTGAAACCAGCTCAAGAGGCTCTATGGTGGAGTCTCTGGTAGCACCACCATCTTCAACAACTGGATCACACTCACACAAGCTTGGCTGGACGAGAACCAGCCAATGGGACCTCAGCTCACCAAGCTGAATGAGTCCCACATCAACCTTGCCAATGCCAAGATGGGTGTCACTGACACCCAATATTGTTTTATCATACTCCATGCTCTCCCTGACTCTTATGAGGTTCTGACCTCCACTATCCTCACCGCTGGCAACCCCACATTGCTTCAACCAGGTGAAATCATAGCCCACATCCAGAATGAAGAAGGTCGTAGGTCTGGTGGCTCTGCCTCCCTCAATGCAATCACCCCAATCAAGGGGAAAGGCAAAGGCAAAAGCAGCTCCAGTAAAAAGGAGAAGCATGCCAATCTTGTTTGCCATTATTGCAACAAGAAAGGGCACATCAAGCCCGATTGCTGAAAGAAGAAGAAGGATGAGGCAGATGCCAAAAAGAAGCAGGAGAGCAGCAGCAGCAACAAGGCCATAAATAGTCATGTTGTAGAAACAACCACCTCCATTGAGGAGGTCAATGATATTGGTGTTTCCTTGTGCACTGTGAGTAAATTGCATTGGTTAATGGATAGTGGGGCTACCCATCATATCACTCCCCACCGCTCTGATTTTGTCACTTATACACCAGTCAAAGGGACCATATGTCTCAGTGGCAAGCAGGGTACTGTGATCTCACAGTTAGGTGTGGGAACCACTGTTTTTACAAGTCTGCAGGGAGTATGGATCACCCTAAAAGACACTATATATGCACCCAGTGTAGGAAATTGCATTCTATTGCTCAGATCCATCCTGGATAAAGGGGCTGCCGTACCTTTCCACTCATGTGGCTTCAACATTATTGTTGCAAACAAAGTCGTGGCTTCAGGATACCATGAAGGTCACCTATTCTGGGTTGACTCTGATACCAGGGCACTGAACACACACCAAAAGGAGTCTACCACACTCCACACCTGGCATCAGCACATGGGATATATGTCCCATCATGCACTAAAAGAGCATGGTCCCTCTGCCCTGCAAGGCATGGACTTCTCTGGTGTCAACATGGCAATACCTACACTGTGCCATGGTTGCAAGACAGGCAAATCCACTCGCAAACCCTTCCCATCCTCCTCTAAGAGGGCGACACAAATATTAGAAATAGTTCACTCAGACTTAGCGGGTCCTATGCAGACCAAGTCATTGCATGGCTCCTTCTACATGGCCACCTTTATTGACGACTACACTAGCCTCGCAGTCATCTACTTCCTAAAAACAAAAGACCAGTTTCTGGATGCATTAAAAAGGTATATTAATTGGGCAACCACCCAAACCTCCAAAAAACTATGCATCCTATGGTCTGATAGAGGTGGCAAATACACAGGGGCTACAGTCCGAGCCTACATGAATGAGAAGGGTATAGAACACCAGTTGACAATGCCAGGTACACCCCAGCAGAACAGAAAGGCTGAGCAGTTCAACCGCACCATTATGGATAAGGCAATGTCCATGCTTCACCAAGCTGGCTTGTTGAACAGCTTCTGGGAGCATGCTGTAAGCACCACAGTTCATGTCTACAACCACACTCCCATCCACTCGCTGGAGTGGAAGACCCTTCATGAGCAATGGAATGCTGGTCACATTCTGGAGATCTCATACTTCTGTGTCTTTGGATGCAAGGCATATATGCATGTGCCAGCTGACAAGCAACGTAAGCTAGACGCAAAAGCACTGCCCATTGTCTTTGTTGGGTATGAGGCTGGTAGTAAGGGGTACCACCTCTGGGATGAAAGTACCCACTCCATTTGAGTGTCAAGGGATGTGACATTCAACAAGAGTAGTTTTCCCACTGTAGACAAAGAGACTGAGCCCTCGACACACCAAGGGCTCACTGCAACTTCTCCTCCTATCCCCATTCCATTTATTCCAGTGAATGCAGAACCTAACACATCTGCACTGCCACTACCCCCATGTGCAGCATCACCTACTTCCTCTTCTGAGGTCAAAGATCAGGTTGACGATTTACTTGAACCCAAAGTAGAGTGGCCTGCTACACCGCCCACCCAAGGCACTCTTCCCCCTTCTACACCTATTATTAAGTGCCCTCCTCCTTCTATGCCACCACCTTGCCCTTCTGCTTTGCAAACCTATAAGCAAGCAGAAGAGTCTCCACTGGATCCTATGATTCCAGGGGGATTTGCTGAGCGCTTCATCACTCCCAGGTGATTGGCATGTGTGCTGGTACCAAATAGAAGGTACTTCAACAGGGACAACACTGAGGTGCCTGGTGCCTAGCAGCTAGGGCATGCAGAATTGTTTGCTGTGGCTTATGTAGGACAGGATCTGGTTACTTCTGCCAAGGCTCTGAAGTCTAAAGATGCTGATGAGTGGCAGAAGGCCTGTCAATACAAGATAAATGCCTTAGCTAAAAATGACACATGGGAGTTAGTCAATCTCCTGGTGGGCCGCAAAGCTGTAAAATTGAAATGGGTATTCAAGTTGAAAGCCAATGGCCACTTCCGCACCTGGCTAGTGGTGAAGGGATTCATGCAGATCCCTGGTATAGATTATGATGAAACCTTCTCTCCTGTTGCATGTTTTGAGTCTCTCAGACTCCTCCTAGCATTAGCTGCGCTAGAAGACTGGCACATCCACCAGATGGATGTCAAGTCAGTGTTCCTCAATGGTGTGCTCAATGAGGAGATTTACATGGAGCAACCACAGGGTTTCATTGTTCCTGGAAAGGAGAATAAAGTATGCAGGCTTAAAAAATCTATTTATGGTCTCAAACAAGTCTCCCGCATATGGAACTTGCAATTCCATGGATTCCTTTTGGAACTTGGCTTTAAGTGGATGTTCTCCAATGCCAGAGTTTATATTTATGTGATGTCCTCATCACGGGGGAGGATTCATCTCCATTGATCATCATTCTTTATGTTGATGACATCACTATTATGGGTGCTTCCATGGAAGCCGTCAAGTGTTTAAAAGTAGATCTACAGAAGCATTATGAAATGTCAGACCTTGGGGAGATAGAGTCCTATCTGGGGATTTGAATCACTTGCGACAGGTCACATAATCACATCAAGATCGACCAGTCTGGTTACATACATGATGTACTAGAATGCTTTGGCATGTCAGATGTGAACCTGCATAATACCCCATTACCGGCTGGTGCAGACATGCACCTGGTCAAAAATACTGAGCAGGCCTCCCTTGCAGAGATAAAACACTACCAAAGCCTCATAGGCAGTCTGCTTTATGTACAAATTGGCACTTGTCCAGACATTTCCTTTGCTGTATCACATTTGGCCCAGTATGCAGCAAACCCCTCTAAACAACATCTACACCTTGCTCAATACGTTCTATCCTACCTTGTGGG
Organism: Russula compacta; assembly: GCA_022376555.1. NCBI lineage: Eukaryota > Fungi > Basidiomycota > Agaricomycetes > Russulales > Russulaceae > Russula > Russula compacta. The sequence continues at coordinate 17,222 of WTXH01000342.1, forward strand.
AACCAAGGACATGCACTTGTGCTACAATGGGGCCAATGGCAATGGCCTTCATGGCTACTCTGACTCCTCTATGGGAGACAATATGGAGGATCATCATTCCACTTCCAGTTATGTATTCTTGCTAGCTAATGGCACAATTTCCTGGTCATCCTGCAAACAAAAGACCATTGCCCAAAGCATATCTGAGGCAGAGTACATGGCCCTGGCTGATGCAGCCAACCAAGCTGTCTGGTATTGAGGTTTCTTGAAGGAACTTGGATACACCATCAAGGACCCTGTCCCTCTACATGGTGACAACAAAGGCACAGTTGACCTTGTGCTAAACCCAGTCACCGGCCATTGATCCAAGCACATTAACATTAAGCATCATGTCATTTGCAAGTACATAGAGGATGGTCAAATTTCTCTAATATGTACACCTACAGAAGAAATGGTTGCAGACAGTTTCACCAAGTCGCTCTCATGCACCCTCCTTCTGTGCTTCAATCCCGACATGGGTCTTTGTGCTCCATAATTGTTGGATCATGGGGGGATGTTGAGATGGAACGTCTGCATGGCTATGCCTGGACCGGACAGTCTCATGCTCAGGGGTTTGGTAGAACTGGACCAGACATTACAAGGGGCACTTAATGCTCCAGGACAATTATGGACTTAGTGAGCACATGTTGGCACATGGACTGCATGGACACCTATGTATGTATGATACCCTAGAACAATGTGATTATGCCCTTATGGCCAATCTAAGAACTCTCTTTTGTTATCTGACCTGATTATTGTATGATCAAACTGTTTCAGATTGACACTTTACCTACTGTCTTTACAATCATGTAGTTACATTCACATATGGACCTTTTAGCATGGTTCTACGCTTACGCATACCCCTTCTGAGGGCTCAGGGTATGTGCAGACTCATCAGACTCATCCATATGTAGAATATTGTAATTATGCAATATAGTGGACGCCTGTACTCACCCCTTAAGGGCTTATGGACATATGTAGACCATAGGGACTATAAATACACCCTTGGGAGTGAGCAAGATGTCTCATCTCCTACAGAGTTCTTTCTCTGTGTGAACACTCCTCTTCAGCTGCACTTCATCATCAATGTTCAAACTGGACATCTGTACCCACATGAATAGAAACTCAGCAACTTTGAACTCAATGCAATTGTTGTATGGTGCCCAGTTGCTGGGATCAATGTCATGGTCAGGTGGTGGCAATGAACTTGCAGGGATTGTCATGCTAGGACATCACATGTCTTAGTGTGAGGGTTTCGGTTCAGTTCAGGTTGGAGTTTAGATGCCTTGTCTAAGTCTGGTTTCTGGTATAGTTCGGGGTTCAGAGTTCTGTCCTTAGAACTTGTATGGTTGTGGGTTCTGAATGGTGTGTAGCAGCACTGGCTGTTCTGTTATCACTCTAGGAAGTGATGTCTGGAGGTGCAATGATGTCTTGTATTGCACTTAGTTTGTTGGTGTTCACGCTAAGGCCATGAATGGAAGGGGTTCTGGTGTCTTGTAGGAGCGGCTCCTGGTTGCTACTGGTGTGTTGTAGTATGTGGCACATATTACAGAGGTCGTAGTATGCGACTTGTTCGTATAGATGACTAGAGTTCCTTTACTAGTGGCCTTCATATAGACGGCTAGAGTTCCATTACTAGCAGCCTTCGGGTTCAGGGTCTGGGTGGGAAAGATGGCATCTTTCTGTCTGAGTTAGTTGGAGTTTCAAAAGTGAAGAGCAATGCGGCTCTAAGTCAATTTAGCAGGCCTTAGGGTACGTTCTAAGGTGCAAGAGGATGGTTCTGATGGTTCTTTAAGCTTAAGTTCACAAGGGATGAACTAGAAGTCCTGTATTATACAAGAGACTAAGCTTAAGGCTTGAGTCTCACTTTGGGGGGCTTTTATAGGCCCTGTGGCTACTGTACAGTAAGTACATATGACTAAGTAAAGGGATGATGCATCTCTATGGCATTGTACTAAGCATATATGACTACAAGATAGTAAGCATGTATGACTAAGTAAGTGATGATGCATTTAAGCAGCATCATGAGGCTGTGAGACTACGAAACATGGCAGCATATTAGTCTGAATGTATTAGTAACAAGCTGAGGCAACACAACATAAAGTGGAGGGCAGTGAAGCGTAATAGAAGTGTGGTAATGTATAGGGATGGATGTGGAAGGGGCTCCCTGCCAGTCTGTGAGAAAGTGAATACTATATATAGTGAAAAATTATGTAAGCATAAATAGTCCAGCAGTCCATAACAGGGATTGGATGTCCATCTCTATTGCATCACATACCTGGTTACATGTCATAAGTTAAAAAATATAAAGAGGAACTTGCACTATGTACCATTCAGAAGGGGATGGAATTCTCTCCTAGTGTGCACTGTATTGTTGTTGTTGTTGCCCCCTGTGAGTGGAGGGCCAGGTGGCAGTGGCAAGTCACTGAAGTCACTCTCGTTGCTGGAGTTACTCTCCCCATTGCCTGGGCTATCTTCATTATATCTAGGGTCATCATATGGTTCGTAAAACAAAGCAGTGGGTGAAGGTGGATAGAAATTATTGGCATGTGGACCACCAATACATGGGGATTCAGGGAGGAGTTAAGGCTCAAACTCTGGGTCGTATGAAAATAGACTACTGGAGCTTAAAGGTGGAGGCGGTAAAAAATCAAGTAAAAAAGGGGCAAGAGTCGAAGGTGTCTCATTGTAATTGCCAGGATGTGGACTGCTGGGATGTGAATGGAACTCTCCTTCAACCAGATGAAGAGCAGGACGACTGCCAAAACTGAGATCTGTGGTTGGTGACATTGAGTTGTCACATCCAGATGGACTGTGGTGTTCATTATACAATGGTGGCAAGGCAGGCACTTGGTCACCAGAAGGTGGATCACTCGTGTCAGTTATGGAGTGATAGGCATGAGTGTGCTTCCTAAGCCCAGAAACATTGTGAAAATATTGCTTACACCCATGAAAGGGGCAAGCCAGATGAGGAGAATTGGTGACACAAGAACACATGCAGTGAACTCAAAGATTCTGCCAGTGATTAGGATACATGGCACAGATCTGGCCAACTTACTGACTTAGCATGAGCATGGAAATTTTGACTCATTTGAAATTTGAACTAGGCCTAGTTTAACTAACATCTTTCAATTGCCACATCAACCACACCCTCCCACTCCGACATGCCTGCTCAAACATGGACCACAAATTCTAAGCACCCAGCTTATGAGCTCAGTATAGTAACACTGAAGAGGAAATACCATACAAAGGCTGAGATCCAGGCAGAGAAGAAAGCCAGGGAGGAAAAGAAGGCATGGGCAGAGGAGGCAAAGAAGGCAAAGATTCAACAAGTAGCCAGGCTTGAAGAGAGGATTGTGGAGGAGGACCTCATTGATGTCACCCCTCAGCCCCTTTGCCCTCACCCCCAGCATCGAATGGGCCCTACTGAGAGCTGTGTTGATACAGCAGCATCTTTGAGCATCAGAAAAACCGGACTTTGCTCCCAGGCTCTATATAGGGATGCATAGCAACCATAGCAGTCATAATGGTCATAGCAGAGGTCTGGGTGTTTATGGAGCTACAAAGTTCAAGCTACAAACTATGGAATGCTACATGGTGTTACATAGGCTCACGTAGCAAGCTCAAATACATATAGATTCCATCCACTACCCTTGCTTTGCAGTTCTTTGCCACTCATATGGTTTGCTTAAACTTGCCAATTTCAGAAAATTCAAACAAATAATGCCATTCAAATTCGCCACTATATTCTATGCATCATAAGCACATCAGTAAAACCTGACTCTACCTGGGAGCCCTATATAGCAATTCATAGCAGTCATAGTGGCTATTACTCTAACGAACAAAACATCGCCTGCAGTGCAATTCGTGCCATTGCCACCAGCACAAGGCTCCGTCGTCCTTCAACCATCTTGTGGTCTCGTCCAACTTGTCTGGTTCATCTCACAGGTTCACCATCCCTGATGCTTGCCCCAATGCCTTCATTGCCCAGTCATGCTCACAATCTCTCTCACGAGAACCATCACAGCTGTCACTGCAGGTCAGGTCACAAATCACACTGGCACTCCCCTGGGTTAACCTTGCCCACACCCTCACCTCACATCCAGGCAACACCGCGACTCGCGCTCGTGACATGATACACCCCTGCTACCCATGCCTGCACCAGAACCACATTGCCCATCATGGTGTTGGCAGGTGTGCGAATGTGTGCAGGTGAAGGTGGGTGCACATGGGCAGGTGGAGGTGAGCGGGCAGAGCGGGAAAGTGGGGGTAGGCAAGTGCACGCAGGCGACGGTGGGCAGAGGCGTGGGTGGGCAAGTGGCGTGAATAAGAATAACAGAAAAACAAGCATGAGCACAAAGATAATAAAAACAGAGGTCAAACTCACACACAGAACTATATTCCTCACCAAGTTCGTTCTTGGGTCATTTGGACATGCACTTTTCAATCCTGAAGGTGAGGGAGGCAAGTGGGCATGGGTGGGAAGGTGGGGGCAGGCAGGTGCGTGCAGGCGATGGCAGGCAGAGGTGTGGGTAGGCGAGTGGGAATGTGAATATGGACAACAGAGAAAACAAACGTAAGCGCAAAGAAAAAAACATTTGGAAAAGCCTGCACCCTTTTCAATCCTGGACGGGCAAGGCGGGCGAGGTGCAGGCGAATGCGCATGGGCAGGTGGAGGTGGGTGTGTGCAGGTGGAGGCAAGCAGGCACAGGCACGGGCGGGAAAGCGTGTACCCTGGAAAGCAGGGGTAGGCAGGTGTGCATGGGCAACAGCGGGGAGAGGCATGGGTGGGCAAGGTGGGAACATGAGCACAAAAAAAAAAAAAAAGCTCATGCACTGAATTAAGATCCCACCACCGAGTTCATTCTTGGGTTGTTTGGAAAAGCCCACATTTTCAATCCTGGACAGGCGAGGGAGGCACTGGGCGAGAGACTAGAGATGAGGTGGGCAAAGAGGAGTTGGTGTGGGTGACCGGCCAGAAGGGAGGGGCCAGAGGTGGGTGATGAGGGGCACAGCAAAGACAAAGATGAGATGGCAAACGAAACATGTTTGGTTGATGTTTGGTTGCAGCTGCAGTGCACGATCCAAGTGCACTGCAGCATGAAACAAAACAACCAAGTCACAGAGGAAAAAGAAAAGGGCCCTCCATGGTTTGAACTGGCTGACCTCTACAATGATGCAAAAGTAAAAACAAAGCACAATATCAACTAGGTTAAAATAGCAGTGTTGTGTCAGTGTCAATGTCATGTTTGAGTTCCCATTACACTTGAATCTTGTCATGCAGTGGCTCTGGCTGGCTCAATGAGCCAACCAGCCACTGCCCTTCGCCCACCACTCCTGTATTCAACGCTGCTGCGTCCATACCATTGTCTCACATCGACTTCAGAACCTGATTCAAGCAATTTTAATGTCTTTGGATTGCGATCCTGGAAGAAAAATGAAAGAATCACCCACAGGCAAGGGTGAGCACAGGTGGGCACACCTGCCTGTTCCCGGCCACCTGCACCCATGCTTACCCACCTGGCTCCCTGGCTGTGCATGGACATAGGTAAGTTCTTTTCTTTTCTCTTCTTTGTGCTTGGGCTCATGTTTTCAACACGCTCACACCTGCTCACACCCCCACCCACTTGTCTGCACCCACAGTGCCTGCCTGCTTGTCCCCATGCCCGCCTGCAAGACCAAGGCGTACATGATACCAACAGTCAAAGGGAGGGATGACACACTTGCAACCACCTACCCTACCTGCCCATGTCCGTGTCTGCCCATGCTGGCCTGTGCCCATGCCATGCTTGTGGGCGAGTGTTTTTTTTTCTTTCTACTTGTGTTCACAATTGTAACCCACATGCGCCCACTTGTGCCTCCTCACCTCTCCCTGCACCCACCTGCATGTGCCTGTCTGGGCATGCCAATGCTTTCTCGCCCATGCAGGCACCCACCTGTGCACACTTGCTGAGGCTAGGCATGGCCATGATTCTTGCCCATGCCCACACCCGCCTGTGCACACCCACCAAGGCTGCTCCTGCCTGGGCATGCCCACAATTTCCTGCCCATGCCCGCACCCATCTGTGCCACCCACCTAGGCTGCTCCTGCCTGGGCATGCCCTCGCTTTCCCATGCATGCCTGCCTACCTGCTTGGACCTGCCTGTGTGCACCGCCTGCACCTGTTCCTGCATGCATGCACCTGCTTGCATCAGAACAAAGGAGCATGGTGAGTAATGTGTAGGGTGGATGAGGAAGGTGGTCTGGATGTCACGCTGGACGGAGCGTGGCGGTTCTGTTGATGTTTCTGTCTGGCAGCCTTCTTGGCTGTTCATTCTCTTGCTATGAGGGGTAGGGCGTCTGGCCTGTCTCTGTCTTTCTGTTGTATGTGTAGGATGATATCTGCATCGTGACCGTCATCTTGGTCGTCTTCTGTGGAGTTCTAACGCCTTGTTAGAACGACTGTGGGTAGTGGCAGTGCTGGCTGCTGTCATTCCCTATCTTCTGAAGGAGGAAGGGGATCTAGATGTGAAGGAGTCAATTTGGATACTAAAGACGTGTATCCAAAGGAAGGGATGTCTGGAGTGCTGATATGCCTTGTATTGCACTTAGTTCATTGGTATGCCACTAAGGTCGTGAATGGAAGGAGCTGCTCCTTCCTGCTGGGTGTTCTGGTGCAGATAGGGTGATTCTATAGAGCACTGAGAAGTCCATTACTCAGTGACCTTCGTCTGTCTGGAGCGAAGAAAGGCAACGCCTTTCTGAGCGCTTAACGTATGTGTTGGAGTTCAATGAGTTCCAAATCAGGACTCGGTTTACTATATATGGTAAATTAAGTGAAACGCATCACTAAGTTGCTTTGCAGACCCTAGGGTACATTCTAGGGCACAAGGGGAGGGGAAAAGGGGCAGAGAAGCTTCAGATCACTTAGAGGTTTGCTCTGAGAATGTCTAGGATTCACAAGAGACCAAGCTTAAGGCTTTGGTCTCCTTCTATGAGCGTATTTATACACAACTATTTAGGCGGAGGCTTTGGCAGCGTCTGACGTGTTTCAGCGGCAGTAAGGCCACGAAAACCGTCGGTGGATTAGTGTAAGTAGTTTAGTAACAAGCCAAGGCAACACAACAGCAGAAGGGATCGGCAGGAGTGTAATAGTGGTAGTGTAAGGTAAGGAGGGGGAAGTGGTGACGACTCCAGCCGGACTGTGGGAAATATGTACATATAAGGCAAGAAGATTAGTAAGCGTAAGCGTCCCAATAGTCCACCATGACATGATCCCCTGTTTAGAGTCTTTGCTGGTTGTGGTTGACTCTTTGGGGGCAGTGGCGGCAATAATGAGTAGTGCTGCAACATTTGGAGCACTTCTTGGTCTTGGTTTTGCAAATGGGGACTTCCCTATCTTCGAATCCCCAATCTCCTTCCACTTTTCTGGTGCACAGATGCAGGGGGATTCGAAACCCTTTCAGGACTTGCCTGAGGGCCTCTTGTTCCACGTTTCCCCAGGGGCTATAATCCTGGAGACCTGTAGCCAGCCTCCTGTATCCATCAGCCTCTTGGAGCACTCCATACCACTCCATCAGCCTGATTTTTTGGAAGGCGAGTTTGCTGTTTACCCGGGCAAGCTCTTGCTGGGTGTACATTACCTCCCTTTCCCACATCCTATAGGCCAATAAACCGGAGAGGAATGACTCATCTTCTTCTTCTGTGGTGACTTCAGTTACTTTCTGGGAGAAGGGCTCTCTTCCTGAAAAGATGCGCTTCTGCGTTGGTGTGATGTATGGGCTCTTGTGTGGTACTGGGCTGGGACAAAGGAGGGTGGTGAATACCTCCTCCCCTTTGTGAAGAGTGGTGCTGACGAGGGGGTACTTTGGGTTGTCGAGGTGGTATTTATGGTAGGGGGCGAAGAGGGCCCCTCCTGTGATGGTAGGGAGTGTGAATGGTTCATTAGTAGTCTCAATCCATCCTGGTCCCGGATGGGGGTCGTCTTCGTCTGCTTGGTTCTTTCCCTGCTCTCTGTTCTCCCTCTTGTTCTCATTGATGGTCCAGATCCTCTCGTCCTCTTCCTCCCCCTCGTCGTAGGCGCAGGTGCGTTTGTAGTGAAGGGCTCGAAGGGCTGCACGGATGTGATCTGTTGGAGTGTTGTCCAGGTGTATGGTGATATGTTGGTTTGTACTTCCTGGTTCTTTGTCGTTGGGGGAGAGGTCACTGGGGGAGTGGGGATCATGTTGGGTGGTCCAGTCGATGGCAGCGAGGAGGTCGTCGAGGTTTGCTTGGATTGGGGCTGACTCGATGGTGGTAGAGGTGGGAGTTGTGGGGGCGGATTCAAGGGGAGGAGGAGAGGTGCTTGGGGAGCGAACCTCATAGGCATCACTATTGGTATAATTTTCAATGTCAAGCAGAGCGAACCGGTTGGTGGTGCATAGGGGGGTGGTGCATTGCAGGAGGTGGGGAAGATGGACATGTTGTTGGGTTTGGGGACTGAATGGTTGCGAGTGGGGGGAAGGTTGTTTAGAGTGAGGGTGTTGTTGGATAGTTTGTTTTGGAAGTGTAGTAGTGATGGTTCACTGCTGTCATTTGAAGGTAGTTTGGAGGGGGTTTTTATAGCTGTTTGGGTGATTGAGATCGGTGGAATTCGCTAAGTAGTTCCGGTGCATGTAGGTCATTGCTGCTGACCCATGAATTGTCTGATGTGGGGTAGCCTTTCCATTTGACTAAGTATTGCCGTTGTCTTTTTTGGCCATGTTTCCTGTAACCGGCCTGGGGTGATGGTTCAACACCATCGCGCCCCTGTAAGTTGCGGAACCGGCCAAGTATAGAGTTCATGCCCCGTTTCATGTTTGCGCCTTGTTTCATATCGATCAGCTTGTGATTTCTTGAGTGACCTTTGCTATTGGTCGCTATTGTTCTCCTCTTGTTTCAGGTATAAATAGGTAGCACTGCACCCTTCAGGCCCTAGGCCTGCCCTCAAGTACCTAGTACTATAAATAGGGGACTCATTACGCCT
>WTXH01000343.1:0-26221 GCA_022376555.1 Russula compacta
AGTGAGCTATATTGTTGTAGCAGAGATGGGTAGTGTTGGTGTCTGTTAGAGCTGGGGGTTTCTGCTTCTCTTTTATGCTGTTCAAGGGCCAGTGTTTATGATAGTCTCTCAGAAGATCCAGCATGTGCACCTGGTCAGCTGGTTCCCAGGTGTTATCGCTCTCTGGGTACCCCTGCCACTTTATGAGGTATTGGAGTGTTCCAGATTGACCGTGACATTGGTGGTTCCTTATCTGCTCCACTTCATATTGTTCTTCCCCTGCTATTAGGTTTGGTGGTGGCCAAGAGAAGTTAGGGCCATGCATGATTGTTTCATAATACAGGGATAGAAGGGAGGCATGGAATATAGGGTGGATTCACCAGGATATTGGGATATCCAATTTGAACACTACTAGAGATACCATTTTTAGTATCTTAAAGGGGCTGTACCATTTTGGGTTTAGTTTGGACCCTTGATGTGGGAGTTTCAGGTGGGTCACTTCTAGCCAGACTCAGTCTCCAGGCTTATATTGTGCTGGGGGTACTTCACCAGCCTTTTTGTTTATCATTTTGATGGCATGCTTCTAGCCTTTTCCATTCTTTCTAGTTGCCTCATTGCTGGTTTTCTGGCCTTCTGCTGGGTGTAGCATTGGTTCATACCCCAGGAGTATTTGATTGGGCAATAGTCTAGCTGTACTGTTTCTCTGGTTGTTGTGCACTGCCATTGCTACTGGCAGCCATTCAGTCCAATCCTCTGGTTGGCCCCTGTTGTCAGCCTCAGGTATTGCTCTACCCACTGGTTTTTGTGCTCAGTTAAGTCATCTGTTTGTGGGTGGAATGCCATGGACAAATTTTGTTGGATCCTCAGTCACTTTGTGAGTGCTTTGCTGAAATGTGATGTGAATCTCAGGTCTCTGTTGCTGATGATCTTTTTGGGTAGGCCATACTATGGGTAGATGTGGGTGAAATATAGCTGGGCAATGCCTAATCCTGTATTCATGGTCAAGCATGGTAGGAACAGTGCTGCTCTGGAGCAGCCATGGTCCACAATTGTGAGGATTGCATCTAGCCCTCTTTTTCATGATAGGCCTGTGATCAAGTCCATGGCTACCATTTGGAATGGAGGGGTTTCTTCTTTGGTGGTGATGTGATACAGTGGGGTGCGCTTGCAGTGTGTGATGATTTTTGCCTGTTGGCATACAGCACATCCTTTGATAAAGTCTGCAATCCATGCTTTCATCCCTGGCCACCAATAGTATTGCTGGATTTTCCTGAGGGTCTCATCTCACCCCGGGTGTCCGGCAGTTGGTATGTCGTGTGCTTGTTAGACCATTGCTCTTTTAACCTCTCTAACATCTGGTATAATCATCTTTCCTAGGATCATTTTTGCAGTACAGATTCAGTGTGGAGGGAAGATCATGATGTCTTTGTTGTCATCTCCTCCTTGATCCTTGCCAGGCAGTCGCAATAGTGCATCCACTGCTGTGTTTGTCTTCCCAGGAATATATTCAAGGATGAAGTTGTATTCCTGTAAGTCTGCATGCCATCTTGCTGTGCAGTGGTTGAGGTTCCTTGAAGATTTCTAGTATTGAAGGTTGGCATGGTTGGTGTGGATGAGAAAGGGTGTTTTCATCCATCCTAGGTATGGTCTCCAATGTGCCAGAGAATTCATGATGGCCAGCAGCTCCCTTTCATAGATATCATAGTTTCTTTTTGTGGGGGTAAATGTGGCTGAGTAGTAAGCTACTGGGTGAAGTATTGGTTTGGAGCATTTAGAGAGGGTTGGGGTAGTATGGTGTCCCTCCTGCAAGAGCATGGTGCCCATGCCATATGCTGATGCATCAACTTGAAGGATGAATTGTTTGTCTAGGTTGGGTTGAATAAAGATGGGGCTGCCACACATCCTAGTTTTTAGTTCTTCAAACACCTTTTGCTGTGGTTCCTCCCAATGCCAGACAGTAGGTTTCTTTGTCAGGTCCAGTAGTGGTCGCACTATCTTTGAATAGTTAGGAATAAAGTATCAATAGTATCCAGTGAACCCAAGGAAGCTTTGTACTTCAGTTGGTGTTTTAGGTGGTGACCAGTCAGCTATTCCTTGAAGCTTCTTTGGGTGCATTTGTAGTCTCCCTTTCCCGACAATGACCCCTAGATATTCAGTTTTGTTTTGTTTGAGCTTGCACTTCTCTGGTTTTAGATACAGATCATTTTGTTGGAGCTTGTCAGGGATTCAATGTACATATCCTCAATGACAGTGTAGGTGTTCTTCTTCTCTTTCATGTGGGTGTTTGGCTGAGTGGATTGCCAAGTCATCCATGTATACTGAAAGCCATCCCTCTCCTACTTCTTCTCAGAAGATGGTGTTCATCATCATTTGAAATGTAGCTGGCGAGTTGGTTAGTCCAAAGAACATAACTGTGGGTTTGAATAGCCCTTCTGGGGTTAGGAATGCCACCTTCCACTCATCGCCTTCTTTAATTCAGATGTTGGTGTACCCCCATCTGATGTCAAATTTAGTAAACAGAGTACATCTGCTGAGGCAGTTGATAACTTGTGGAATGAGTGGGGATACATTCCTATTCTGTTTTGTCCATTTGTTGAGGGGGTGGTAGTCTTGGACCAGTTGCAGTTTTCCATCCTTTTTCCTTACAAAGAAGAAATTTGTGGCATATGGGGATTTGGAAACCTGAATGGTTCCTCTTCTCAGATGTTCTTAGACAAACTTGTGTATTTCTTTCTTCTCTTCTTGAGTGAGAGGTAGTAGCTATCCTGGGAGGGTTGCCAGTGCATTGGGCATAAGTTTAATTGCATGATCCCATATAGTAAACTTGGGTAGTCTCTGAGATTCCACCTCACTAAAGACTTTGCCATGCCTCTCATATTCCTTTGGGATGGTGGTTTTGTTTGTGTCAATAGTGGGTCCTATGGTGGTTCTGCTGACATAGTATGATTCTTCTTTCTTTCACAATGGCCAGGGGACATTCTGGGTTCTTAGTATGTATGTGGCTTTTCCTGCATCAGGTGCAGACAGGACGATGGGTAGGTGAGATATGTCAATCCATCCTCTACCCCAGTCCATCCTTGGTTGGACAGCTGCAAACCATGGGTAGCCTAGGATAGCCTTGTGTTCTTCTAGCTCAGTGAGGAAGAACCAGAAGCTTGTTTGTCTGCTCCCTGTTTTTAGGTGCAAGTCTATGTAATATTGCAGTGCTCCACTCTTGTTTTGTGTTCCATCCACATTGAACAGCAGTCTTGCCTAGGGAAGTTGTTTAATTAGTAATCTGAGCCATCTGGCATAGCTCAGATTCATGAAATTTTCAGTGGCTCCAGAGTCTAGCAGGGCCACTCCTTTGGCTCTTTTTGTGATAGATCATGCATAGAATCATACTGTCATTGATTTCCTTGCTGATAGATACACATTATCACTATTGCTTCACCTAATTAATGCCAATTTAATTAGGCAGAGGGAAAATCCTCTGTGATTCCCATCTCCTTTGCTAGTTGCTCTTGGTCTTGTGGGGTCATCCGCTCCAGCTGTGCTCAGGTGGTGGCTACAAGGTCTGTTTCTGGGGTCTCTGCCATTTCATAGTCTTCCTCTTCTAGGTCAATGAGGTTTGCCTGCCTGTTGTAGTTCTGTGGACAGTTTCTCTTTTGTGGGCAATTACGTGCAAAGTGCCCCACTTGTCCACAGTTGAAACAGGCATTATTGTTGGTGTTGGCTACTTGTCCTCAAGTTGGTTGTCCTCCCCTTTGGGATCTCCAATTGCCTCTCCCCCTCCAGTTATTTGGAGCACAGTTTCATCCTAGATCCATTGGTACTGGAGTGTTATTCATGGAGGGTGGGGCATTAGATGAATTGAATGAGGGTTGCCTTCCCTGCTGGTTGTTGCACCAGTTTCCTTGGCTAAAAAAGGGTTGCTGTGGCTGCTGGTTGATCCTTTGGAATGCATTGCCTCCTCCCTGACTCCTCTTGAGTATTCCTTCTATGACTGCCCATCCCTGGCTTAGCTGTTTTCCTCAATCCTTCAGATCTTGGTAATTTTGTGGGACTGGCAGCTTCAGGACATCTTGTAGAAGGAACTCTGGTAATCCTTGGAGGAACATATTATAGGTTTCCTTATTTCCCTGTGTGTATCCAGCCTTCCTTGCCAGTCCTTCAAATTTGGCCACATATTTGTCAAAATTGTTGCCTTGCATCTGACATTCCATTAATTTGTTCCTGGCACTCTGTAGCACTTGGGTGTCTTGGAATTGTTGTTGGAATTCCATTAGGAATTGGTCCCATAGGGCTGGGATATTGTCTTGGGGTAGGAGCAGATTATCAAGCCAGTTTCCAATGTCTCTGACCCATTGTGATGCTTCTTCTCCCTTTATGAGGGTAAGGGTAAATGTGACCTTTTTATAGGGAGAGTTAAATCCTACTACATCAGCATTAAGGTGTAGGTAGGCTTTTACTTCATTGATGAAGTCATTGGCTTTCGTTTGGTCTCTGTGAAACAGCTGGGGAAGTCCTCCCATTGTTTTAACATCTGCTGCTGGGGCTACTGGTTGTTAGGGGACATTTTGGTTAGGCTGTCCTGGTCCTCCTGGCCCTCCTGGTCCTCCTGGTCCTCCTGGTCCTCCTGGGTTTCCTCCAGGTTGTCATTGCATTGCCCTCTCTAAGGAGGCTTGCAGTCTTTATAGGGTTGTAGTGTCAGATTGAGTGGGTTGGCTGCTACTAGTGGCAACTGCTGTGGCTGCTTGTGTGCTTGTTTGGGTTGACATGGTTTGAGAGATACTGGGAAGGCTGATTCCTGTTGGCAAGGCATCCACTGGCAGACTCTTGTGAGATGCAAGTGGTCTGATAGGGAAGGGGGTGGTTGGTTGGAATGATGTTTCTTTTAGGTCCTCGTCTATGGGTGTGAGGTGAATCTGCTGATTCATAGTGTCACGCTGGATGGAGCATGGTGGTTCTGTCGATGTTTCTGTCTGGCAGCCTCCTTGGCTGTTCGTTCTATTGCTATGAGGGGTAGGGTGTCTGGCCTGTCTCTGTCTTTCTGTTGTAGGTGTAGGATGATATCTGTGTCGGTGACCGTCGTCTTGGTCGTCTTCTGTGGAGTTCTAACACCTTGTTAGAACGGCTGTGGGTAGTGGTGGTGCTGGCTGCTGTTGTTCCCTATCTCCTGAAGGAGGAAGGGGATCTAGATGTGAAGGAGTTGATTTGGATACTCAAGACGAGTTTCCAAAGGAAGGGATGTCTGGAGTGCTGATACGCCTTGTATTGCACTTGGTTCGTTGGTATGCCACTAAGGTCGTGAATGGAAGGAGCTGCTCCTTCCTGCTGGGGGTTCTGGTGCAGATAGGGTGATTCTATAGAGCACTGAGAGGCCCGTTACTCAGTGACCTTCGTCTGTCTGAAGCGAAGAAAGGCAACGCCTTTCTGAGCGCTTAATGTATGTGTCGGAGTTTGAAGAGTTCCCAATCGGGACTTGGTTTACTATATATGGTAGATTAAGTGAAACGTGTCACTAAGTTGCTTAGCAGACCCTAGGGTACGTTCTAGGGCGCAAGTGGGAGGGGAAAGGGGCTGGGAAGCTTCGGATCACTTAGAGGGTTGCTCTGAGAATGTCTAAGATTCACAAGAGACCAAGCTTAAGGCTTTGGTCCCCTTCTATGAGCGTATTTATACATGACTATTTAAGCGGAGTCTTCGGTAGCGTCTGACGTGTTTCAGCGGCAGTAAGGCCACGAAAACCGTCAGCAGATTAGTGTAAGTAAGTTAGTAATGAGCCAAGGCAACACAACAGCAGAAGGGATCAGCAGGAGTGTAATAGCGATATGGTAAGGTAAGGGGGGGGAAGTGGTGACGACTCTAGCCGGACTGTGGGAAATATGTATGTATAAGGTAAGAAGATTAGTAAGCGTAAGCGTCCCTATAGTCCACCATGACACATAGTAGACTCTTCTTTAACTTCTTCAGTCAATGCTCTCTCCTTTCCTGATGAGGTTTCTTCTTCATCTGAAAGCTCTAGCCTAGCCTCTTCTAGAGTGGTTTCTAGATTGTATTCAGCTAGCTGGGGGATGTGCTTTCCTACAGTGTATGTCTGGCTAAGCTGGCTCCACTGGACTTCTCTCCACTGGCCTTGATATCAACACACTTGTCTCTTATGGCTGATCCTTCCATCTGTGGCAGTGAGCACTAAAATTGGATGCCCTTTGGTGTTCAAGGGGTGGTTCACTTCTAATTTCTGGACTCTTTGATTGGCACATCCTCTTGTTATGTCTCCAGGGTGGAGAGTTCCTCCTAGGGCATATGAACTACTGGCCATGATGTAAGAAAGTTGAGTCTAATGTCACCACCAAGGATTCTTAGTAGGGACAAATAGATGCAAATGTAAAGAGAGCCAAGTCACACTACGACTTGGATCATAGATAGAGTTTGAAAGGATGGAGAGCTCCTGCCAATTGCAGTGCTTCACAATGGCCACTCTGGCAGTAGGAAAAGAGTACTTGTATTATGATTGATAAGAGACTCAACTTGCCAGTACAGAGGGCAAGGAGTTGACTACTTATAGTAGATAGTGGCCTAGGGCCTAAAGGGGACAAGTATCATACACAGCAGTAACAATACTGGAACAAAGGGATAGTCCAGAAGCAGAACAAAGGGATGCCCAGACAGGAACACAAGGGGATATCAAAAAAGATTGACCCATACAAGCTAGGGTCACATGTGATACTAGTACAGAGATAACACCCACACATTTGCCTGGTTGCAGAACTTACATGGGCATGGACAGTTGAATGTCCACCTAAGGCCAGTTACATTGGAGCTGGCAATGTCAGCTTTTATCCAGGTTTTTGGTGCAGCACCTGCAAAAGCTAGCTGTGCCCAGAGTGAATACATCACTTTGCAAATTTCAGTCACTCTGTCACCATTGATTGGATTACCATTTTCATCCTCAATATACTGCATCATAACATTCTCTCCTTGTACCACACAATAATTTCCTCATTTGGGGACAGAGCAGCTAGAATCAGTATTTTCTTTGACACCCTTCTGGAACTTGATCCACTTGTGTCAGGTCCAGAACCATACTCTGGGGTATTCAGCTTGAGGCAGAGGTGTGTCATATATTTGGGAGATAGGCAAGGTGGCTGAATTGAGTGCAAGGGGTTTTCCCAAGGGCTGGCCAGTTGACAAGAGACATACAGTCCTAAAGCAGGGATGTAAATAGATTATAGTAAAAGACTGAATCATACCTGAGCATGTCACATTGTGTAGAAAGAACCAAGTTTTCTTTCTCCAGGCACTTGCATTCTTGTCAGAGGCACATATATTGTCTGTAAAGCTCAGAATAGGTCATTCTTGGTTCAAAGTCATTCACCTTTCCATATTGTCAGATCATTCACAATCGATAACAACAAAAAATGTACTTCCTTTGATGGTTCCAAAGGTCTCCAAGATGATGCTGCTTGGTTTTGCCCATGATGACGTGTATATAGTGGCCTAAATGACAAACCAGAAGGCATTGGAGAATCCTGTAAGACAAGAATAATCAGCTCATGACAATGGACTATAATCAGCACTCAGATGCAAGAATTTGTGGTGACACCTCAGAGTATGTAAATGTTGGTGAGGGTGTAAATGTTGGCAAATCTGGGGGAAAGCAGGGAAAGTTGGAGCCTTCAACATGGTAGTCAGGATATAAACTTGATGACTGTGAGAATCTGGTAGCAGAATTGGAGAGACAGAAATGAGTGTCAGAGGACATGGTGGAACAGGAATAGGTCCAAGGTGTGCATGCAGAAGTCCAAGGTATGCACAGAAGTCCAAATTCTTGGAAGTCCAAGATGTGTGCAGAAGTCCAAATTCTTGGAAGTCTGAGATGTGCACAGAAGTCCCATCAAGTCCAGTTAACATCATTAATATTATTATCATTCTCCCTACTCTAATGTGTAAAAAGCTCAGTCATCATTGTTGCCTTCAAGTTCCTCAATCCCACTCATTTGGGCAACATCTAGGCCTGGCCTTTCTACTACAAACCACCATTGTGAATTGGGATAATCTTTGAGCATGTGCAGTATCATTGCAACCACAGCACTGATTGTGTTGACATTGATGAGCCTAAGATATGAATCCCCCTGATACTGACAAGACCATAATGTATAGTATGATGCTTGAAGGAGGTTGGTATTGGGTTTGGAGTATATGAAGACAAGAGTGAATGTCTTCTCAATACCATTGACTTGAAACTGTAAAAAGAACTGGACCTCACTGAAATGGAGTTGATTATTGTATGAAACTAGATGATAAAATGGCCATCAGAGAACTGACTTTAAACAATGGTAATAGGTACTTACCTTGACATTTCGAGCTGTTCAAGGCCTATGTGGTGGTTTGAGTTTCTCCTTCCAAAGTGAATGGGCAACTTGTCCATTTGGAAGCCTCAATTGTGCCTATTGTGAAATTAGGGGGATCCAATCTGATGAACAAGTGGAGCCTGGATGAATGTATGTATGAATGGCATCAGCTTCACAAGGTTGAATGCAGTGGGGTGTCCTTTCCCATGCTTGTAGTAAGACATGCTTTCCACTAGCTACCCTCTTTGCACCATAAGGTAGCTCATTCACTTCTGGTTCAAGATCTGGTATCATTGCCTTGAGTGCATTGATCCATGCACAACAGATCCCAGCATAAGAGAGATTTATGTATGGATTTGATGGCTGGCATATCTCAGATCCTAGATCACCTATTGCATGTTCAATTGTTCACTGTGATGAACATATCAAAGGGCCAACACTGGTGACCTCCAATGTCATATGGCATAAGCTGTGAAGGCAGGGCCATATGAAGTGAAGCCAGTTTGTTTGCTACTGATAATAGAGATTTTCAAATTCAAGCACATACTCCATGAGAGCTTTATGTGCTTGTTGCAAATTGTCTTAAGTGATTTTATATTGATGTACAATCTGCAATCCATAGACAAGCTTGCAGTGATTCTGCCAGTATGGCTCCAGAAGTATACCAAAAAGCAATCCAGGTACAAGGCCATACAAGTACAGCAAAAACTCCCATGCCTTGTATCTGCTGTTAATCTTTTCAGCAATGTTTCGAGGTGGATGATCAAACAAGCCAGGTAAGTATTTTGTACAGTCCGTGACCACTTTTCCATGGTTTTCCCAGAGATCACCTTTGAGAACAGCCCAGTCCCAAGTTTCCTTTGAGTCAGAGGCATTGCAATCAAACATGCCTTGCCACAAGTTGATAATAAGGTCAGAAGTGTTAATTGCACCAAGATGCATTATATCTGAGCCAAAACATTGAGGCACATCAAGGATGTGGTGCTAGTTTATTCCCAAAAATATTGTTGGTCTCAAAATGCCAGTATGAAGCTGAATTTTCTTGTAATCAGCATTGTTTTGTGCAGCAACAAGTTCCCAAAGATGTTCCTTGTAGTTCCAAGGCAAGCAAGGATGAAAAACAGTTGCACTGAAGTCATCATGATCACAGCCTTCCATTGTATAGTTTCTAGGTTTCAGCAGAGCTGGGTAATAGTGACTGCCATGTGGCTTGCAACATCCTATGAATCCACAGTAGAGACAGCAGCCATTTCTACTATGATAGCCAACCAGCCCATTCAGTGCCATCATCCCAGGTCTATCTGCAGTAGCCAGCATGAGAAAAGGATTACATATGAAAACTGAGTTCTGAGATGAGTCCCAGATTTGCAAGCCCTCAAGTTGAATTGCAGAGAGATGGTAAAGACCAGGATAGAGAAAAGAGTCAGAATTCTTTGGTTTGTTTGGGCCAGGGATGATCACACTAATCAATATATGTCATTTACAATAGCACACCTCTGGAGGGTGATCAAAGATAACCCATATGTAAATCCAGCAATCAGAGGCTTTGCTACAGTATAGTTGTGCACCATCCATTGAGAGCATGAGCACAATATCATCAGACTTTATTTTGTCCTCTGCAACAGCCTCAGGGTATGTGGAGCCATGAAAGAAGTCATCAATAGAGTCAAAGATGCTACAGTTTTCATCAAGTTCTCTGAGAGCTTCCTGAGTGCAGTGGTCACAATATTTCAATTGATCTGCCTTGTCCTTATCATGCCAGAGTGCCTGCAATTGTGGCCCAATAGGTATGGTGTGAAATTCTTGCTGAGGACTCTTTGTTCTCCCACCAGAGGCTAGTAACTTTGCCTGATCATAAGGAGAATCTCTACAGATTGGACACTGCTCCAGCTTAGAGAAAGGCCCCATGTATGCAATACATGTGTTGATACACATGTGATGAGTGATGGAATGGATGCCAGTGAGATCAGCAATAGTTTGCTTGACCCAGTAGTAACTGAGGATGGTGTTGTCAGGGTGTCAGTGAAGGATAGCAGTGCAAACAGCATCATAGGTATTCTGGGATATTGCCAAGTAGAGATTGATAGAGAGGTAAACATCTGGGTCATTGACAGATAAGGATTCCTCAAGCAGATGTTGGAGACATTTGAGTGCTCCCACATGCAGTCCAGAGTCAGGACTATCTAAGGATGCTGCTTGAAGACCCTGAATAAATGCCATGGTATTTTTGACATCTTCTGCATTTGCTAGCTCAGCAAGTATATCCACATCAGTATTGCCTGCTTCAGGTGTTTGGGTTTGTATAGGAGAATTGAGATTGCTTGGCAAGTGATTCACTTCACTAACTGGGGCAGTTGTCGATTTGCCTGGCACTGGACCTAGAGATTGCTGTATATTATTGTTCAAAGGAAACTGCCCATCAAGTGAAGCCTTGGGGACAGTTTCTTCAGTGATGTCAGAGGTATCTCTCCAGTTGTTATCATTAGGGTCAAAGAATGGTATATCCAGAGGCCCAGAAGGTATGTTCTATTGAGATAATGTTGAAAATGAATTGACATGAACTGGTGCATGATTTACTTACTGCACCACCATTGTCACAGGGTGGCTTGCACAGGGGCAAGAGAACTGCTGATGGTTTGTAAGAATCATGTTTGACCCCCAGGTGCAGTAGGCCTGTCTGGGCCTGGGGATTAGTGATACAGGTCAGACTTTGTAGTCAGCATTGTAGTCAGCATCCTGGGTTCTTCATAAGCACAATAGTAAGCTGAATGGCCAGAACACAGCTGGGTTCTGAAGTAGCAGTAGTGCCTGTCATGGTGGACTATTGGCACACTTTTGATTACTAATATTTTGTCTATATGCATACAAATTTCTCACGGTCCGGCTGGAGTCATCATCACCTCCCCCACCCTACTTTACTCACCCTCTATTACACTCCTGCCACCTCATTCTGCTGTTGTGTTGCCTCAGCTCCTTACTAAAGTACTTACACTAATATGCTGACGGTTTTCGTGGCCTTACTGCTGCTGAAACATGTCAATCACTGCTGGAGACTCCGCTTAAATACTTGTACATAAATACGCTTATAGAAGGAGGCCAAAGCCCTAAGCTTGGTCTCTTGTGAATCCTAGACATTCTCAGAGCAATCCTCCAAGTGATCCAAAGCTTCACAGCCCCTTTTCCCTCCCACTTGCACCCTAGAACGTACCCTAGGGTCTGCTAAGTGACTTAGTGATGTGTTTCACTGAATCTACTATATATAGTAAACCAAGTCCCGATTGGGAACTCTTCAAACTCCGACACATATGTTAAGCGCTCAGAAAGGTGTTGCCTTTCTTCGCTTCAGACAAACAAAGGTCACTTAGTAACAGACCTCTCAGTGCTCTATAGAATCACCCTATCTGCACCAGAAACCCAGCAGGAAGGAGCAGCTCCTTCCATTCACAACCTTAGTGGCATACCAATGAACTAAGTGCAATACAAGGTGTATCAGCACTCCAGACATCCCTTCCTTTTGGATACATGTCTTAAGTATCCAAATTGACTCCTTTACACCTAGATCCCCTTCCTCCTTCAGGAGATAGAGGACAATAGCAGCCAGCACTGCCACTACCCACAGCCATTCTAACAAGGCGTTAGAACTCCACAGAAGATGACCAAGACGATGGTCACCAATGCAGATATCATCCTACGCATACAACAGAGGGACAGAGACAGGCCAGACGACCTACCTCCCAGACAAAGAGAACAAGCAGCCAAGGAGGCTGCCAGACAGAAACATCGACAGAACCACCACACTCAGTCCAGCATGACAGTACCTCTATTTGTACAGTAGTATAAATGTGTGTGCGCACATTGAGACAAGACTCTAAGTTGAGTCTCCTGTCAAATAGGAGTAGTGACTTGGTTCTATCACCTCTAGGAGTAGCCATGGCTTGTTCCGCTCTCCTCCGTGTTCTCTGCATCCTCTTCTGTATATCGCAACAACTACCAGAAAGGCCAGGAGTGCCTTCAGACTCAAGCACAGTTAACGAATCGCTAGAGAGTGAGTCAAGCTATTTCTCACCTCCTGTCATAGAGATGCCTGCTGAGTCTCCAGTTACAACCTTCAGTAATCATCATAACTGACAAGGTCTAACGTGTCACTGCTGTCACCATGACAACCATCATTTGTCACACCACCCTCCACTGTGCTGCTAGCAACAGAATGTATGGAACTATTGTTTCAATTATCATCAGGAGCTTAAGTCCATTCACTTTGGCAAAAGGTTAGTAGGCCAGTTTTCAGATGATATGGTCCATGTTGGTTGTATGTTGCATGGGAGACTTCTCATTGATGGCCCTCACAGTATTTGTCACAATTACAGAAGCATTTCATGTTGCTGTGGTATGAGATATATAGGAAGTGGTGTAGAATGAGTAAAGTATGTAGAGAATGACTGAGATCTAACTGAGACATCACTGCATTGCTCACGACGTGTCGCATGATTGCATGTGATCCCATGATCACTTGATCACATGCTTCAAAGAAGCCTCAACATATCCCAAAAAAGGTGGCTCATTCAGCCTCATTTGATTTTCTCACAGCGACTCAATCCAGTTTGATCTGTCTCATGTCAATTTTCACTGGGGATGAAGAGCTGTGTTATTGATGCACCTAGCGCATAGTGTTAACTAAGTACAGTTAGTGTTGTGTAATAAGTAGGTGTGCATATGTGGTACTTACCCTCAGTCTCAGGGATGAAGAGCTGAGGGTAAAATGGGGGAAACTAGTCATGTATATATACTAATGTGCTGCTGCTATGTGATGTCACTGTACTGTTTGTCATGGGATGGGATGTGAGGGGGCAATACGGAATCCAATGTGGTACGAAATTCAATAGACTTGTCCAGCCATACTTTCACCTGTGGTCAACAAACGACCCCAAAACCTGATGGCAGTTCAACGCACTGTCTGAGATGCTGTGAGAACTTATCCGGAGAAGCGAGTAAATTGCGAAGAAGGTGATGGACTGCCCGCTGCTCGAATGGTCGGAACGTCTCTAATTCGGTGGGCAAAAAGTTGATGTGAAATTCACGGCGCAAGTGGCGCCAAGTGGGGCCATATGGTACAAAGGCAATATTCCAGTCCATTCCAATTCTTGGCGTGTCATCAGAACACGACAATGAGAAGCCCGTTAGACATACAGATTCCGCACGGCAACCATGGGTGGTCTGAGAGGTGTGTTTAGTCAGTAAGTGGTAAAGACGACATATCCTACCTCCATACCTATCTGAATAGATCGTAGAGCGCTTATCCAGTAGCTCGTGACCAGCCTTTATGGAATTAAGAATAACGATATGGGACCCCATTACATCGACATGGATGATGTCGGAACCTGACGGATACCCAGTTTTGAGAGGATGGAGTCACCCTGATAGCAGCGCAAGTCATACCGAACTCTTCCGACCATTTCCTATACGTAGCCCATTCTTCACGCGAAGGCAAGCCGAACACATTGCCTACGATCGGGAGACGCCTAGGTCCGGGATGATACGGTAAACGTTTCTTGGCCGTATACCATGACAACAGTGCCAGGGTGAACAAAGTGGTTAGAGCACCAAGAAGAATGTCATATCTAGCGACAATAGGCATTGTGGGAGGGGAACAGGGTGTATGATATCCGTTAACGCGTCAGCTTTTATGGCCCCAAGCCCGATGTGACCGTGCGTAGGCCCATGAGAACTTCACTGGTCGTTCGCATGATGTGTGACAAAAATGGTGCACATACTACCCGTCTGCTGCGAAGAGGCGGGATACGGTTTGTAAGATGCCTTTCCAAGCGAGAAGGAATCCAGTTGGAAACGGCGTATGGCTGCAATGTTATGCCTTAGATGCGGGTAGTACGTATTCACTAGCCCGCCGTTCTGCTCGCCAGACTAGTATTGGCAGGAGAGAAGAGGGGCATGGTCGATTCCCTGTCAGAGACAATGAGCAACGTCGACGTCGATAGGTCCAAATCGGGCTTCGAACATAATGAAACTGGGCTATGATGACGTCAGCATCAGAAGCCCACCTATCGCAGCGTGGCTCACCCCTTTCTGAGC
Organism: Russula compacta; assembly: GCA_022376555.1. Lineage (NCBI taxonomy): Eukaryota > Fungi > Basidiomycota > Agaricomycetes > Russulales > Russulaceae > Russula > Russula compacta. Next base: position 14,403 of record WTXH01000343.1, read on the forward strand.
AGGGAATGGTCGGACATTGTCAAGCCTGTGTGTGTTCTGGAAACCCACGCTCTCAAAGTCCAATTGCGGATCCTCCCCTCAAGCGCATCTCGAACGTACGCCAGACAGGTAACGAAAGATACATTCAAGTGAGTTGGTCCAACAAAATGTAGTATGTACTAATGCGCTGTGTACAGGTACGGTAGCAGTAGCGGATGAATGAGTCAGAGACCTAGGGTATTACCATTTACCGAAACATCATTCATGAGTCGTTAAAATGCCACCCAAGCACCGAGCAACACTCCACCAGCGGTAGTAGCTAGTGCCGCAAGCATAGGTGCTAGGCATGTAACGGACGGACATTCGCCACAGCCGCGTTCCTGCAATATGATCGTTAGCCTTTTCCCGTAATAATTTAGTGCCTTCAACGCATACTTGCTGGCAGTTCCCGTTGCCGCAGTTGCCGCGGCCGAAGTGGCGACAGTGTAGACAGAGCCAGCAAAACTGGTGACAACGCCTGCCCCGCTAGTCGCGAGTGTGATAGCCGCGCCACCGGCCGACGTGACTTCAGTGTAAACCTTGCCACCGACAGCTATGACACGATCAACGTCAGGCCTCAGCTCGCAGAATTGTTGATAAGCGAAAGGACATACAGGTGACTTTTGTGGCGATCTCATCACCGAGCGATGTTGCCTCGGATGCCAACGACCCAGCAGCTGTGGTCGCTGCGGTGAAAATGGAACCCGCTGTCCAGTCAAATTAAGTGACGGCATAGTAAATGTATAGGCTAGCAGGACGCACCATCAGAGGTGACATCGTTCGCGACAGAATTAACCAACGATATGACTTCAGAGGATTAGTCAAACTTATGCTCTTGTACACATTGACTTCACGCAGCACGTACCTTGACGCTTCTCCTGGGCCTGGGGTTCAGGTGCAGCGAGGGCCAGCGCGGCCATAGAAATAGCGGCGAAAACGGACAAGAACTTCATGATAAGAAAGGAAATAAACGTTGAACGGCTGGAAAGCATCCCATCTTGCTGATTTATACGAAATCAGGTCGGATGGATGTGTCAGAGGAATCCCGCGGGCGTAAAATTCATATCGCTCCAACGTTCCCACGGCCCCAACGCGCAGCTGGTGGAGTTACTGCAACTTAGTCGGCAATTTGGTGGAGCAGCAGCGCCTCCGACTTGGTTATGAATTACACAATACCGTAAGTGCAAGTTGCCTGTTGCCTACATTTCCCGATAGCACCAAACGGCAATCAGACACTTTTTACAACGGTTGTTAAGGCTTTGGATTGGCCAAATTTGTCGATATTCGACACTCGTTTACCTTTTTTTTTTTCTGAGCCGCGCAGAGACGACCACCTTAGTTGTACGCTGTACAGGCGTATGCGTTTTGATGCACTGCAACTGCTGTGAGACGGGCACTGAGTCCGGCTCGGACCACCGAGGCCGCGGCGCGCAATCACACAGCCTTTCTGCTTCCGGTGTCAGGTATTGCGCAGTTTTGCACGCATGAGTATTATAGTAATAATGCTGTGCATCGCCGCTGAATGGGGTACAGCCAGCCACACGTTTTCCCAATAGCACACCTACGGTTTCGGCCCGGAAATGGACCCACGGGCAGTCAGGCTCGGCAGATTCCGCTGATCGTGGCACCAGACAGTACCCACAACTGCTACCGTCTCCACCCGGAAGCTCGGAAGGAGCTTGATACTTGATATGTCATCTCAGAGCTCTCATTCCAAGATGCTAGATGTAGAGTCTCTTAGAGACATAGACATGTACGGCGGAACGGGCGGCACCTATACACCCATGCAGAGAGTCCCCACACGATTGTCAAATGCATACTGAGCCCCGATAGATTTGGAAATGGATGTTGCATTCTATTGGGTGCTTTTGCCAAGGCGACTTCTCGCCCCGTTGTGGCGTACTAGCGGCGCTAGGAAATGCTTGTTTCTGTGACACTCGTGATCTAGTCCGAACAAGCGCCACACGAGCTAGTCTCGAGTAACCCATTGACTCCGACTGACTTGCAGGTTCAGCCCGACGGGACAAGAATTTCTCCATATATATTACCTGACACTGGTGGCTACGACCTACTCACACACTGCCTCGCTATACGCTCGGAATCCATTACTTATTCTGGCTGCGGTGATGTTTTCTGTAGGTGGCCTCCAAAATGCATAGTAAATCCCCAAATCGACATATATTTCTATAGCATACGGGAACTTCTGCCGTCTTTCGTGCCATTCTATCGTCACGTCCTTCGCCATATCCCCTGTCTTTCTACGTGCCCCGCCACGTGCTCTCTTGCCCTGTCGAGATTATCTTTGCCATCCTCGAAGCGGGTTACTATATTCATGACCTCCAGCAGGATACTCAATTCCTCATGAGTGCCTCTCTTGTTAGCAGAAGCTGGTCTCTGCCTGCACAGATGCTGCTATTTCGACATGTTATTATTCGCTCTCAAGCAGCATTTATCGCCTTGTGCAATGCAATATCCTCCAATGAGATGCGGGGGAACGATCTTGCACGACACGTGCGATCGTTACGCATAACACTGGACCCCGCTCAACCTGGCTGTCTCCAAACACACTCTTTTGCTTATGCAGTTTCCTGGTTTCCTAATCTGAAATCGCTTGACTTGGCTTTCTACTCAAGCTCCAAGGCCACGCCTTCGCACCAGAGCGACAGCAAGCCATTTCTTTTCCTCAAAGACGAGGAAATATCCATATTGCGCTCCGGCCCAATTATCACAGTTCTTCGCCTCTCAAATTGGTCAGGCGACAGATCCCTGCTCGACAGATTCCTCGCATTCTACAACTCCTCCCTCCGCACACTGGCCCTTCGCGGCGCGTCCTTTTCCTTCCCTGCACTCACCACCTCGCCCTCGGCTACGCCGCTGCACCCGCTGCACCTGACACTAGAGCCCCCTCTCGCCCCAGCGCTCCTCGACTGGCTCACGAATCCCGCAGTCCGCCCGCATCTGCGTGCATTGGAGTTCACGCGCCAGCCGCACCACGTAGCCCTCGCCGCTCTGCTCACCGCACATGGCGGCGCGCTTGCAGCGCTCGCGCTGCCAACGCTCACCACGGCGGATGCGGCCCTCGTCGCAGCGCATACCTGTTCCCGCCTCGAAGCGCTGCGCATGGAACACCCGTACGCGGCGCTACCCCCCCAGCGCGCGCATCGACGTCTACGCCATGCAGCTCTCGCGCCGGGCCCTGCGCTTGCGCTTGTCCGCCGAGAGATACGCGCGCGCCCGGCGGCGGGTGACGATATTGATATCGATGGCTGTGCCTCCGGAGGCGGTCGGAGGCTGCAGCACTTGAGCGTGATGCTGTGGCGAGGCCACGAGGAGGAGGGGGAGGAGGAGCCGGAGGTCGTACGTGCGTTGAGACTTGCTTGTGCACAGCTTGGGGTCCGCCTCGAGTTTGAACGAGACATAAGGGCGTTTCGGACGCTATTTTGGGCGGGGGTTGTGCAACGTGGATGAGTAGGCCAGGAATTTCTTCTTCCCCTCTCCATTCTCTGAGCGTCAGAGAAGATACCGGACTTCCAGGAAATGGTCCATTTTTTATGGATCGCTGCCATAAGTTGGTATGTGCCGTTGTATCACCTCATCCCTTCAGTTCGACCCGTAAAGAATATTCTTCCCTCCAACATGTAGTGTTGATTCTAGACGCATTGATCACAGATTTGAGCTCAAGCACACTCTAAGACGTCGCCTGGACATATCAGGATGGAGAAACAAGGCTCATTTTGAGTCGATGTTCAAAAACTTTATTTCGACAGTGACAGAGGCCAAAGTGCAGTAGAATCTACTTGATTTCAAGGACAGCCTCAGCCTAGCAGAGGGTCTATGAATTTGGTGGCAACACTAGGGTTCATACAGGAGAAAGGGAAGAACCCCCAAGGCGCAACTGCGATTTGACCACGCCCTGGCCGTAAGTACAGCAATACTGCCCGGCAAGCATCCAATTTCCGGAGCATCGTGGTCGCCATGCGTTTGATGGCACGAATGTCTCAGCGCGCTGCAACTGAGCAGGGTTTGACACACTCAAATCCATAAATAGCGCCAAAGGCAAGCTATCTTTCAAACAACGGGGGATATCACTGCCAATGTCGCTTAGTGTTGTTTCTGGTGACCTCTCAAGATGGTGGCGTGGCGCTCTGCCAGTTGTGATGCATGTGAAGTCGTGCGCCACTGGATGACACGTTCACGATGCCGACAAGCTCTTACTCGGCACATGGGGGGAAATGCGGGACAACTTACCGTGTCATAATATCCTTGAGCACCGAGGCAAATCTAGAAATTTCCCTCGTTTTCAGCGTTGCTCGTTGCTCGGGTGCAGAATCAGAACTATATGACTCGGACACGCGCGTGGAAACGGAAGCTGACCAGCGCTACACCATAAATAGAATTGATCGGTTTTATGCCGAGAAAAGTCCCGATACATCTTCCATTTCGCCATACAGTTACGGAGATAATACCAATTGATGTACACCGGATTCTTTTCGCATCCACGATGGGTCATAAACTGTTGGTTTTCGTGTACCGCAGTGAGTGCGTTAGCATGCCTTGAATCATGGTCCTGTGCTAGGATTTGCCTTGTGCAAGTCCCAAAAGGAATTTTTTGGAACATGTAGGCTTCGTGCCTACAATATGATACTGTCCTTACTATAATCTCACTATACAGTTGACTCACTTTCGTCCCATTCAAATGGATGCTTTTATTGTAGCCCCACCGCCATGTCAAATATGGTACACTCAAAATAAAACAAACACAACATATGCTTATTGTCAGTGTCTCACCCCTTCCTTCTATGATCTCTGGACCAGCGATGGATCAGAGATGAGGTGACCACCAGCAGTCTGCTGGATGTGACAATCCCCGATGAGCTTTTTCGGGAGATCAAGAACCTTGATACTGTAATGGAGGTTTGGGCAAAGTTGAAAGACCTGTTTGAGGGAAAGTCGAGGAGCATCATGGTCAATCTGGGGAGGAAATTCCAGATGACACACTGCGGGGAGGACAATGATGTACATGCACACTTCAGCAAACTTGCTTACCTGCGGGACAAGTTAGCAGTGCTCAGGAGAGCAGTGAGTGACAATGAATACATTGCAGTCCTTATTGGTTCTCTGCCTCCATCCTATGATTCTCCCATCGACACCTTGACATCATTGTGCGATGTCAATAACATCAACATCACTCCTACTGCTGTCATTCGTGCAGCCACAAGAGAATACGAAAAATGCACCCTCAGAAAGGAGAACAAAGCCTAAGAAGAAGCCTTCACTGTCACCACTGAAACCAACAAGAAGCCCAACAAGAAGAATGTTGAATGTTACAATTGCAAGCACAAGGGCCACTACAAGTCAGAGTGTTGGAGAAAAGGAGGTGGCAAAGAAGGCCAAGGACAACAAGGAAAGCACCAACACTGCAGAAGAAAAGGCATCATCAGAAGATGAAACTTTCATGGTGATTGTCAAAGTTGATAACAACCATGAAAAGTCAGAGGAAACCTATGACATACAGTTAGCTCCAGAAGTATACACGTCACTCACTGAGAACAGATAAGAAAGAGAGTTGTATGACTCTGGAGCAACCTCCCACATGTCTCCATTCCAGCACAAATTCGTGAACATACACCCCATCCCTCCTCAAACAATCAAGGCTACCAAGGGCATCTTCTATGCCACAGGTATTGGTGATCTAAAAATCAATATACCTAATGGATCTTCAGCAATGCCCATCACTCTCAAAGAAGTTCTATACACACATGATATGCGTTTGACTGTGGTTGCCTTCTGCAAGATCGAAGATGCAGGATACTCAATCACCTTTAAAAACAAAACCTGCAAAATCAAGAATGAGAAAAGCAGTAAAACAATCAGAAGAATACCTCGGAGCCAAAACAGTCTATATCTTGTTGACCATTCAGTTATCTTAGCTGCTGTACAAGATCAGGTAGATCTTCTCACAGCCCACTGGAGACTTAGCCACATCTCAGCTGACATGATTTGCACTCTCGCTTGCACTAATGCAGTCACTGGGCTGCAGCTAATAGATCCCCATTCCACTCTCACTTGTGACTCATGTGAACATGCTAAGGCAACATGCAAAGTCATTCAAAAAGTCTCTGAGGCACCTTCAGCTCAGGCTTTTGGTGATGAAATCCACACCGATGTCTGGGGGCCAGCACCTGTCTCTACACTAGGAGGCCACAAATACTACATCACATTCACTGACAACTTCACTCAATACACTTGGCTAGAGCTTTTATGCAGCAAGGATGAAGCCTTCAAGGCCTACAAGATGTTCACATCATGGGTGCAAATGCAACACAAAGTCAAGATCAAATGTCTTAGATCTGACCACAGTGGCAAATACACTGGTAACTCATTTACAGAATTCTTGAAGTCACAAGGCACAGAGCAATGACTTACAACACATGACACACCTCAGCATAACAGCATTTCAGAGTTGCTGAACTGTCAACTACTTGAATGAGTTCACACTGTGTTGCATTACACACAGTTGCCTAAGTCCTTGTGGGGCGAGGCAATTCAATCAATAATATGGGTCAAGAATAGGGTCACCACTTGGGTGCTTGGTAATGTAACCCCATATAAACAGCTGTGCGGTTCGAAACCTGACCTCAGCAGGGTACCCAAGTGGGGACAGAGGGTTTGGGTCCATCAAAACTCAGGATCTAAGTTAGATGCATACACTGCAGAGGTGCGATGGGTTGGATTTGATGCTGATAGCACCCACGCACACAGAATTTATTGGCCAGACAAGAACTGCATCTCAGTCAAGTGCAACATCAAGTTTGTCCCAGCAAGTGTCAGCATTCACACCCCCCTTCCATTTATTCCAAACTTGACTTCCACAACATCTACACTATCGCCAACCCAGCCAACAATTATGCAAGCACTAACAGCATCTCAGCTCCCAACACTGCCAGTCAGTAAAGTCATCACAAGTACAAGTAAAGAAAAGCAATGCGCAGCACCATTACTGTCACAGCATGGCTAGCTAGCAAGCTAGAGAACTGCAGGGACATCCAATGAGGGTTGGTGGAGCCCAAAGATTGGGGCTGGTGAGTCCCTTAAGGGCAGATCAAGGTGCTGGAGCCCAAGGAAAGAGTCTGGCGAGACTCTGGAGGGCAGATCACTAGGCAATGAGGAGGTAAGTATGGCTCATGGATGTTTGAGACAGGATTTGGAAGCGTGGCCCAGTTATGCTGTTTGGGCCGGTGCACACAATACAGCATGGACAATGCTTAACAGGATGCCTGCAAGGCAGGATGACAAAGCTAGGACACTTGAGTAAGCACTATGACTGTGCTTGACTAATGGTTAGTCAGATGCGATGAGTAAGGGCTTGGGAAGTCCTTTAGTATTGCTAAGGTATCAGTCAGTGCTTTAGTAAGTGCACTATCTTTAGATTACTGCTTGGTGAGCAGATTGCTCAGCTTACTGTATGACGCTTACTATACTGTACTAATACAGATTGGGAGCCTAGGCCTTAGGCCTACCATGTATATAAGTGCATTAGGCACTCAGGCAAGGACTCTCTAAGTCAAGTCTCTTGTCCTGTCCCTGTCTAGTCCTTAACTAGGAGTATACAGGCTTTTGTGACCTTTGTTGTCACCCCAGGGGGAGACTCGTGGCATGCTTTCTACTCTCCACAAGCAGTGCAGACGTTCTACTTGAAGCTGAAGTCCAGCTATCATGGTCACTGTCTACACTGGTGACAATTACCAGCACCAGCCACCAACAGTGGAGAAGAAGAAAAGCCAGACGAAGAAGAAGAAATGACAGCACCAGAACAACAAACCATCACCCAACAATCATTAGCACCAGCCATATGAAGATCTTCATGCATTGCTCAATGAACACAAAGCATCAGCACACTGAAAAACAAAAACAAAAACAAAATAAAGTCATTTAATGAAGATTCCCCTCAGTTCATCAATGATGGGGTATTCAGGGGCTATCACCCTGATTATAGGGGTAACCCTCCAGCCGTGCTCCTAGCAGATGATGAGCAGGCTCTTGTCTTTCACATTGCCCATGACGCACTCATCACATCAGCCACACAGGAAATCTGCAGTGATCTGAAGACGCTTAAGGAAGTTCAGTCATGCACAGACTGGCCTCTTTGGAAGGAGGCCATGGATAAGGAGATGGACACTTTGGACAAGGCTGGCACCTGGAGCACCATCACACACCTGCCCAATAAGAATGTCATAGGCTCCAAGTGGGTCTTTCACATCAAATGCAAGGCCGACAGCACCATCGACAAGTACAAGGCTCAATTGGTTGTGCATGGTTTCACACAAGTGTATGGTGTCAACTATCTAGACACTTTCTTGCCCATCGCAAAGCTGGCTAGTTTTCATACGATTCTAGCTATGGCTGCATGCTTCAACTGGGACATTGAGTCATTCAACTTCAATGGTGCCTACTTAAATGGAACCTTAGGAGATGGGGAGGAGATCTATATGCAGGAGCCCCCTGGGTACAAGACTCAGAGGGAGTTATCTGTCAAGTGCCTTCACAAAGTGTTGTACAGTTTGAAGCAGGCTGGGAGGAAGTGGTATAAGGCCTTATCATCTGTGCTCATTGATCTGGGTTTTCATGTTAGCAAAGCTGATCCAGGCATATTCTTTGCCAGACCCCAACATCACATCCTCATCGTAGCCATCCACGTTGATGACTGTGCCTTCACAGGCAGCTCCCCTGCTCTCATCACCGAGTATAAGTACAAGCTCAACAAGTGCTACTCCCTCACTGACCTAGGACCAATTCACTGGCTCCTAGGCATCAAAATCACTCATGATCACCCGAAATGATCTATTTCCCTTTCCTAAACAACTTACATCAACTCCATCATCATGCATTTCAATCTGAACAATGTAAAATCACATGGGACTCCCATGGTACCTGGAATAGTGTATTCCAAGCATGACTCACTGTCTAATGCCACAGAAGCAGCGCAAATGAAGAAAGTGCCATACCGCAAGGCTGTAGGCAGCCTCATGTATGCCGCCATAGCCACATGCCCCAACATTTTGCATTCAGTATCCATACTTTCTTGCTTTCTCAACAACCCCAGCATTGCTCATTGGGAAGCCATCAAACAAATTTTTCATTATTTGGCAGGCACCCAAGACCTTGCACTCACCTACAGCAGAGAACAACATGATCTTATTGGTTACACTGATGCTGATGGAGCCACGGAAGAGCATAGACATGCTATCTCAGGCTATGCCTTCCTTATTGATGGTGGAGCTGTTTCCTGGCACTCACATAAACAGGAACTTGTCACCTTATCTATGGCGGAGGCAGAGTACGTTGCAGCAACACATGCAGCAAAGGAGGCCATTTGGCTTTGCCAACTTATTCACCAGCTCTTTCCTCTCCTGACTTCCCCAACCACCCTTTTTTGTGACAACCAGGCTGCCATCAAACTTGCCCACAATGACAATTACCATGCCTGCACCAAACACATTGACATACAATTTCATTTCATCAGGCAAGTTGTTGCCAAAGGAACCATCTCACTCATCTACTGTCCCACAGAAGACATGGCAGCAGACTGCCTCACTAAATCCTTGCCAAAATGGAAGGTATCAATGCATGCATGCACACTTGGACTGTGTTGTGTTTGAGGGGGAGTGTTGGTTTCCGTGTACTGCAGTGAGTGCATTAGCACACCTTGGGACATGGTCCTGTGCTGGGATTTGCCTTGTGCAAGTCCCAAAAGGAATTTTTTGGAACATGTAGGCTTCATGCCTACAATATGATACTGTCCTTACTATAATCTCACTATACAGTTGACTCACTTTCATCCCATTCAAATGGACACTTTTATTGTAGCCCCACCACCATGTCAAATATGGTACACTCAAAATAAAACAAATACAACATACATTTATTGTTAGTGTGTCACTGCCAAGGTTTCTTGGTAGGGACAAATAGATGCAAATGAAAAAGAGAGCCAAGTTGCACTACAACTTGGATTGCAGATAGAGTATGAGGGGTCATGGAGTTTCTGCCTGCTGCAGTACTCCGCAGTGGCCACTCTGGCTGATGGAGAGGAGCACTTGTGTTGTATTGACAAGAGACTCAACTTGGCAGTACATAGCACAAGGAGTCAACTACTTATAGTAGATGGTGGCCTAGGGCCCAAAGGAGATAAGTGCCAAATGGAGTAGTAGTGATATATGGAACAAAGGGAGTCCTAGTAACAGTACAAAGGGATCCTTGAAGGGGAAACAAAGGAATGATCCAACAAAAAACCTAGACCCATACAAGCTAGGGTCACATGTGATAGTAGTACAGGGGAATGCAAATGCTTTGCCCAGTTGCAGAACTTACATGGGTGTGGACAGTTGAATGTCCACCCAAGGCCAGTTACATAGTGTCTCACCCCTTCCTTCTATGATCTAAGATTCGCTCTACACTTATAATATGGCCAGTTTACTATAAAGTGAAACATGTATTGTTAACATGTAGTTAAATAGCACGATGTGCACTCAAAGTGAATACTATCCAGTCTTTGATAACTCGAAGTGACCCCTATTGTGTCCCGCCCTCATCCTAAGCCCCTATTATGCTTGTGTTGTTCACTGCTGCTCCCCTCGTCCCATCCCACATTGCACCTGTAACTTGTCACAATAAACAACAAGTCCCGGAGGAGGCACAACATTCTTCACAGTGTCACTAGAAGCAACACCAGCCAAGTGTCTCAAGAAATAGAGACAACACTAAACCACATGAGGGTTCCGATTACCCAGCTCAAAATTCCCTACAGCCCTGGACAGCACTGGGAAAATCCCAGGAAAATCCTCAAACATATTGCTTCAGGGTTTTCTGGAGATTATGTGCATGACAGGGGTGTCCATTCATGACATCACACAATCATTTTGGCAAAACAAAAATGCGTGATGTGTGATGCATGTGATGTGAGCTCACCTCTCAGTTGTCATCATGGTCAGTGGTGGAGTTGCAAATTTGGAGTTGCCAACATCTTCCTGCTATTCCCCTTTCTTGCCATGGTGCACATTTGTCATGGCCTGATGACAGCTGGTAAGAACTTGCAATACTCATACAAGTACTTACCTATACAATTCCTTTTCTTCCTCTTGGTACCCTCTTTTCTACTTGATATGCACCCCATTTCACACTATGTACTTGCTGTGGCACAGTCCCTTAATGGACATGTCACCTTCCTTTCTACCTTACTGCAGATTACTGTACTACTTACTGTGGATACTGCACACATGCAGCATCCAGAAGCACAGCAATGCGCAGCTAGCACAGCCTCATCTCTCAGTAGTATATAAAGGCCCCAAGTTCTGAGGACCAGCCTTAAGCTTGGTCTTCTGTTCAATACAGGACTTTAAGCCTCACACAGTCAGAAGGGAGTGCCTCCCTATCCTAAGAGCAACCAATCCACTTAACTCTATTGTTGTTCTCATCTCTTGAGACTAAGACTAGAACTAGGCCAAGGTGGCTAGTACTAAGAACTAAGACAGACCTAGGACATGAGCCAGTTTAGTAACACAGTGTCCTCATCAATATTCAAAATCGACAAGTCAGCTCAGAACAAGGAGCAACTCAGAAGAACATTTAGTCAAGGGACGATGCCCTTAGACCCGATTACCCAGAAGACACAGACCACAGTCACAAGAGCTGACTGGGTCAGATGCATTAGAAGACGCATTGAATATGCAAGCTTCTTGAAAGCCATACAAACAGGAACCTTTTGGTTCAAGCCTAGATGGACTTAGGCCAAACAAGACTAGTTG
>WTXH01000344.1:0-25866 GCA_022376555.1 Russula compacta
ACAGCCAGACGATTGGACAGAATGGGTCGCAGTTGCAACTGCGGTGCACAATAACTGGAGAAACAGTACCACCAAGCTATCGCCCAATCAGATCCTGATCGGTTATGAACCGATGTTGGGCCCCGAAGATTTGGGAGTCCAAACCAACAACGAGGCAGTGGAGCAACAAGCATGAAGAATGGAAGAAGTGTGTGATCAAGCAATCAAAGCAATCAACAGAAAGGCGGCCGAAGTACCACCGGGCCAATTCAAGGCCGGGGATCAAGTATGGTTAGAGGGAACCCACCTCAAACTCCCACATCAAGGGTCCAAATTAAACCCAAAACGATACGGCCCTTTCAAAATCCTTAAAGAAGTGTCCCCGGTCACCTTCATGTTGCAGCTTCCCACCTCATGGTTGATCCACCTGGTATTCCATGCTTCCCTCCTTACCCTGTATAGGGAGACAGACACTCATGGGCCCAATTATGCCCAACCTCCCCTGCATTGATCGATGATGAAGAACAATATGAGGTGGAGCAAATCAGAAACCATTGCCATCAAGGGCGATCAAAGAAGCTCCAGTATCTCATAAAGTGGCGGGGCTACCCCGAAAGTGACAACACCTGGGAACCAGCTGGCCAGATGCACGCCCCGGATCTCCTTTGGGAGTATCACAAATGCCGGCCCTTGAAAGATATAAAAGGGAAGCAGAAACCCCCGGCAGAAACATCAACTCGATCTTCCTCCACCATTAAACATACCATCACTTCACCATGTCCTCCCCTGCTCCAGTCCCAGTTCCGCCCCCCTCTATGCACATCGAGGTTGAGGTGATTGGCGGACCTCCCTCCGCAATGGCCAGCTCCGAACAGCCCTCTACCATGCCCGCCTCTCATTCCATCTGTCTCCCTGGCGCCTTCCCAGACCTGGAGACCAATGCCTTCTGGGAAGGCCCCTCTCCCCTGGCACAGTTCGATCCATCCTCGACGGATACAAGAACCTGGGGCCGGTCCAGCTCCGACAGCTGGCTGCAGGCCTCGCCTCCACCCTCCAACAGCAGGAGGCGCTGTTCCAAGATGAGGCACGATGCCTCAAACGCCAATTCAAGGAGGTCAATAGGGACAACTGCAAACTTAAAGCACGGATTCAACAAATCGATGGGGAGCCCCTCCTCTGCCCTGACGGGTACATCGAGAATGACGGGAGGCTCCCTGAGTTCACCATCACAACCCAGACGGCAAGAAACCTGCTGTCTTCATCAAGCAGTTGGACGACAGGCGAGTGGCTGGCCTGGCGGCCAATGCAACGGGCGACCACAATGCCCAAATCATCGACCTGTACGCCCACCCTGAATTCAACGACTTTCCACTCTCTCCACTCCCACCTTGGTTCCATGCCCACCTCTGGGGGACTGAGGTCGATTATCACCCACTCCGAGAGGCCATCATCAACTTGGATGACTGGCCTCTCCTCGCCAAGGTCACACACTACCGGGTGCTGGACCGTGAGGTCAACACCTTGCATGCCGAGCTATGCCTGGCTCAGGCGAATTTGGTGGCGTCTGAGACTGCAAAGTATGCATGTGAGGACCGGCTCATCGCAGCAAGAGCCAGGAAGAAGGTTCCACAGGTGGGGGTCGAGCAGTATTGGCCCCAGCTGGCAAGACGATCAGCATGGAGGAAAACAGGATGAGGGCATCCTGTCTAGCGAGGGAGTGATGTAACTGGCCTGGGGTGATGGTTCAACACCATCGTGCCCCTGTAAGTTGCGGAACTGGCCAAATAGAGGACTCTGACCCTGTTTCATGTTCGCACCCCATTTCATGTGCATCAGGCTTGTGATTTTCTTGAGCAACCTTTGCTACTGGTCACTATTGTTCTCTTTTGTGTTTTGGGTATAAATAGGTAGCACTGCCCCTTCAGGCCCTAGGCCTGCCCTCAAGTACCATGTACTATATATAGGGGACACATTATGCCTGGTAGAGGCAAGTTTAGTCTCTTGTCTCAATCCTAGCAGTGTTCTATCTCTCTGTGGGTGGCTACTGAGTTGGAGCTCAGCAAGCAGTAACCCAGGTATCGACATCGACTAGCACGTCAACTTCATCTCTATAAGCCTTCTAAGTCGCTTCGAGACCTAGCTCTTTGACTTAGTGTGTCTATTGTTGCTGTCAAACCCTTGGCGGTGACAAAGGCAATTATGAACCTCTGCAGGGAGGGCCAACTAGTCACTATCTACTGCGAAGGCACAGTCTCCAACAACCTCCACGGAGATGGGAAACAAGTGGGAGCTGCCTCAGTGGTCCTCTACCATGAGGGCTGAGAGTGGAACCACAAGGAAGAGGTGTATGGAGAAACAGTAATGTCCAATGACACCACCATCTGCTCCATCCTGCCTGCGATAGACATCCTAGCTGACTTCCTCACATCCCACCAGACCATGGCACAGCAAAACTTCTTGGTCTTAACACCCTCTGTGCCTGCGATCAGCAAAGCACTAGACACCAGCCCCTATGATGAACAGCCAGTGGCCCTGGAATGCCTCTGAAAGCTAAGTACAATCCTCACAAATCACCCGAATGTGAACATCAGGCTACTCTGGCTCCCCAGATCCATTGCCTTTGTCAGCTTCCAGAGGGCAAAGCAACTGGCCCTCAAAGCCATCCACATGGCCATCATAAGGACAGAAGAGGAACCCCACTCAATCAAAAACCAGAAGGACAAGACCAAACAACAGGTCATTGCAGTGTGGGCCAAACATTGGCACCAAAACCCATGCACGTCCATGGTGTACCGAACAGCACTCTTGAAACCACCTGATGGGCAACCCCATCCTACCTCCCTCAACAAGACAGAAACAGCTAAGTTCTCTCATCTAACATGGTGCACCATGTATTGGATTATCACCAGACATGCATTTGTAGGAAAATACACACAATGATTCTACCTGAAACACATGCTGGCTCTGATTGCATGCCCGTGTGGCAAGCCTGTCCAAACAGTAGAGCACATTTTGCTCTCCTGCCCACTACACACCACTGTGCACCATAAGCACCTAACTGCCAGAGGCCGCCCCTGAAACCTCTCACAACTCTTTAACCACCCGAAGCACGTCATCGCACTGCTTCACTTCCTGGAAGAGACCAGAGTCTGCACTAAGCTGAGGATGGAGTGGGAGCCCAGATGAAGGTGGAGAAGGAAGACACACACAGAGACTGGGTGGGCATAAGCCCCGACCCCATGCACACCACACACAACACCCTACCACTGCCCTTAACCAGCAAGCTCTGGTACATGCCCCTACCATACATGCCTAAGCATAGTACGTACAATACGTGCCCACCTCTGTACTCCTTCGTACGCGCTGCGGGATATAAATTCGGATTTAAAAAAAAAAAAAATTCACTCTAATTATTTCCACGTGAAAAATCTCCAACAACGTCTTTCTGGATTTTCCGTGTCGTCCTTGCTTCATACCTGGGGAATCTGCATGCCTTTGTTTCTGAAAATATGTACGGTAGGGCATTGCCCTTGCCTTCGTCATGTAGCTTGACATGTCATACCAAATAAATGGTAACCCCGCCTGCGGTTGCTGGCGCGCTCTGCTTTCCGTCTCGCAACCTTACTGCTTCCTTTGTTCATCGCCAGCTTGATTTTACCATCATATGCCTCCTGGGATATGTCTGCATTGCCCAACTGCCACTTTCAGCTGGATAGCGTGTCCTGCGCGCTTATCGGACCTCGTCCTGTGGCACACTCACACTAGGCAAGCCGCACGACATACGTGCTGATGAATGAACACGCGCGCGGCCGTGTGGCTGTCACAATGCCAAACATGTTGGATGTTTGCCGGGGCTGGGACTCGGTGGTTGGACGGGCCAATGAGCAAAAATCCAAAGTCAAGTCAATTCCCGCGGTCAAAAGTCAGCGAAGTCACTGACTGTCACATTGACTGTGACCGTTGATTGGTGATATGTGGTGATAGACTGGCTGAGCACCCCGCCCTTGCGCGGATTGGTTAAATTTTATCACCAGTCAAGCCATATGGTCACATCATGACTAAAGTTGACCGGCCATTGACCGGCACTGGGAGTCCTCGAGGTGTTTGTCTTTACGAACCACATTTCTCCTTCGCTCCCTCCTTACCAGCACTGCAATTTTCTTCCCAGTTCCAAACCATGGGGGATAAACCGCGTGAGTCCTGAATCTGTCCTCGGTCTCAGACATTTTTGGCTGAACCCTTTTGTTCATCTTCTTCCGTAAGTCTTCTTCCTCTCAACAGCCTTTCTGCTCAAAATCAATAACGACATTTCTCGACTCCAAAATCACCTCTTGACATTACCTCGATCCCACCCTCAGCACTTCATATACCTCTCAACTTTGGCTATGTTACTATTGATACGTTACGTGTCCCCGGACAAGAGTGAAGACCTCGACAAGTCAATTTTCCACTCTACCGAAGCCATACTCCTGCCATTTGATAACCTAACTGGACTCGGCTTATACGTCATCGAGACCTTCTTTCATCTTGCAAGGGCCCTTTTTATTCGCTCGCGGGTGTGCAAGCAGCCCGGAGATGTGAAGCACGCTGTTGAATACCTTCGTTACCTTCAAGACCAGTTGCTCGAAACCTCTGATGTCCCACGCAGTCTCATTAAATCATACTTGATGTGGGCTTTAGCTATCAAGGTGGAACTGGAGTCTGTCGATCCAATGTAGGACATTGAAGAGATGGCGACACTGTGCCGCGAGCTTCTCATCTCATGTGACTCAGAATCACTCCTGCCTCACACCCTCGAACTGTTGGCCAATGTCATGCGTAGGACATGTGTGCCAGTTATGCGACTACCACACGAAATCATTGAATGTCTGCGTGAAGCAAGGATACGATTACCTAATTTGGAAGATGTTCGTATTGCGCTTGCTTATTCCCCCTGTCTTCGCTTCCAGTTGGCTCACTCACATGATGATTACGGGGAGGCAATGTCAATCCTGGACGAAATGATCGCCGATCCGAATGAAAATGTGAAACTGGCCACGAGTCTGGCTGTATCGCTTGCGGAGGAACGACTCCATTTTGATCCAAAGCCAGAGCATTTAGCGGAGGCAATTTTCCGCCAACGCACTCATATCAATGCAATGTCTTCCGAAGATCCGGATCGTCGCTATGCCGTAGAGTGCTTGGGAGATCTCGAGAAGAGACGCTTCGAAGCTTTTGGTGTCAGAAGTGGTCGCCAAGAAGATAACGCCAAGGTTGTTGACGATTCGTATCTGGCTGTGTCTCAAATGGCTAAATCAAACCTTGTCGAGTTTCCCTTGCCGATGCCAGACAGGAGAAATCCGAATCCTCATATCGAAGCACTTTTATCCTTACCCAAGATCACTAATCTATCGAATATCGAAAAGGGTGTCGAGCACTGCAGACTCTGCCTTACATCCCCTTACTCATACCTTCCAGTCACATATCGGGCGTTGGGCTGTCTCCTTTACCGGTTGTTTGTCCTCACAAACAACATTGAATACCTCCATGAATCAATCACTCTGTATCGTAATCTCGTCAAAATGCCAGGTGTACCGTTCAACCTTCGTGAGATCGCTCAAGGCGCACACCGCACGGTGTCATTTGCAGCCATCCACGCTCAATCCATTTAACACTGCCATCTCATTAATGCAAGAATCCCTCTCCTTCGCTCCTACCCTCGAAATACAGCATTCCCGCCTTGTAACAATGCGCGATCATTTCCAGAAGCACCCACTCGACTATGCGTCCTATCTGGTTGAGATCGGTCAACTGAAGCAGGCCATCGAGATTCTCGAACGAGGGAGGGGCCTCCTCTGGTCACAGATGCGGGGCTTTCACGCTTCAGTTGACCAGCTTCGTGCAGTTCACCTTCCCCTGGCCGAGAAATTTGCAACTGTGAATCGGAACCTCGAGGCATTGGCAATATCAAGCTCTCCAGTCGTCTGGATGGAGGATGGCCAAGTCGGTGATTGCGAGGAGATGGACCCGCTCGGACGCCTGGTGGTGAAGCAACGGAAACTTGTCGAGGAGCGTGATGGGCTCGTTTCTCAGATCCGGGCCCAGCCAGGCTTCGACACGTTTTTGATCCCACCTTCATTCGACACTCTTTGCTCTGCCGCTGCGGGTGGGCCTGCCATTTTGATTAACCATTCCAGATGGCGTTCGGACATCATAATTCTCCTCCATGACTCCCCTCCCTTCGTTATTCCGACAAGCGACGATTTCTATGACCGTGCAAAAGGCTTGAGGGACAAGTTACTGGCTGCACGAAATAGCAGCCTCGACTCGAGAGAATATGAGGATGCTTTGCGTTATGTACTCGAGAAGCTCTATGATCTTGTTGGCCTTCCAGTGGTCCAGAGTCTCAACAGATTGAATATACCTCAGCAATCCCGTGTTTGGTGGTGCCCGACATCTGTATTCTGCTCGCTTCCTCTCCATGCCATGGGCCCGATTCGATCAGATGGCCATACCAAGCTGTACTTCTCAGACCTATACATCCCTTCATATACTCCAACGCTCTCCGCACATATCGAGTCACATAAACCGAGCATGCAAGCATTGGACACGCCTTCGACGCTGCTCGTGGTACAGCCTGATGCTCAGATGCCAAGTTTGTTGAAGGAGATGCATGTTGTCCAGACCATCTGCCCATTGGTGGAAACTCTTAGTAGGAAAATGGCAACACCTATTGCCACTCTCGAGCGCCTCCGGGAACACCGATTTGCTCACATCTCGTGCCATGGGATACTGGAGACAGGAAGGCCATTTGATACCTTCTTCAAACTTTATCAAGGCGCACATCTCACGCTACTCGACATGGTGCGATCTCGACTTCCTCTAGCCGAGTTCGCTTTCCTGTCCGCCTGTCATACGGCCGAGATTACGGAGGAAAGTATTGCAGACGAGGGACTGCACCTTACCGCGGCAGTTCAATACAGCGGATTCCGAAGCGTTGTTGGGACGATGTGGGCGATGGCGGACATTGACGGACCAGTCCTCGCTGAAAGCTTTTACCGGTCGGTGTTCTCGGACAAATGGCAAGGGGTGCCATATTATGAGAGAACGGCTGAGGCACTTCGGGATGCTGTGGGGAATCTGAGAATGAAGAGAAAGATGTCATTGGAGCGTTGGGTGAATTATATGCACTATGGAGCGTGATGCACGCGTGATGTAGAGGATGTCCCTCGGTGATCTTGGTAGGTGGTTATACATACTAAGACATTGTTCAGTGCTCACCAGTCGTCTGTTGGAAAGTCAGGGTGGAGAAATTTGACCTACAGAGATGTCAAGGAGGTGCGGTGGCCACCGAAGGCATACCCTAGGTGGGTCCGCGCACCGCGATGATGGAGGATAATCGGGTATATGATGGGTTGGGCACTCATGGCCACTGGATGCCATTTCTACTTATTTGTGGTTCACATTCTCCTTTCATCTTGGGATTTTTTCTTTCCATAACTACGTACCGATGGCGGTGACTCGAGGACCATCACAGTACCGCCGATATGCTTTAGCTAGTCGTCCCACACCCTCAATTCCTTTGCAATTCGCATGCGTACCAAGTACCATCTCTCGTTAAATATATATATAGTCCTCAGGGTCGTGCAAAGATAATTGTTGCAGGACGATCTACCATCTGCGTACCTCATACTCGCCAATATCGGCCCTTAGTTTGCAAGCCACAGACAATCTATGCCAGCCACCAGATTTGGAGTCAGTTTGATATCTACGCGGTCACAGCTATTAGAAGGGATAACCTCTCATCTCATTCCCACAGCTTTCCTCATACTTACCGGTGCGGCCAGACTCCTTGCTCAGATCAAATGTAACGACAAGCCTTTCCATTTCCTGACCACGATAGACAACATATACCATACAGACATTTAGACAATCTGGATAGCATCTATCATCCTAGTCTTACATCAACCCCAGAACATTTCCAAGCTGCAGGACAACGCATCTCTCTTCCTCTTTTTTTGCTTTTTACCTTTTGATTATTGAGAAACGGCACGACACGTTTGACCGAAAAGGCGCATTGAAAGTGCGCCATTGGAGACAGCGGCTTGACCTCAGGGAGTCTCGTTCACCTGTGGGATAATAAAGACAACTCAGCAAACAGAACCAACAATTCATAGAAGAACAAAAAGAATTCGAAGTACGCACGGGATGGGAATGAGCTTTATCGTGATGGAGCCCTTCTTCCCAAATACCGTCACACTCAGATCCACGTAGAGCCATTTATTTTTGGCGTAAAACTTGGCCGATCCACTAAGGATGCCGGGGATGCCAAACGTCACGGTGACGCCATTCTGCAGATTCCCGTTCACAGACGCAATTTGGTGCGTCCCGATGATCGGAATGCGGACAGACAGCGTCGCGCTGATCGCGAGCGTGGTTAGGTCAATCCAACCTTTGAGCTGACGACGAGAAAACGTGATTGCGAAAGACAATCAGCGGTCATCTTCAACAACTCGACGAGTTATTATATATAGATATATATATAAACTGACGATCCAGACGACTCCCAAGAAGCTGAACTCGATGTGGAAGTCCCATTTCTTTCCGAGAGTGCCGAAGGTCGGAGCGCCGGTAATGGCAAAGACGTGGACGGTGTCTTTCTTGGACACCTCGTCTGTGACCTCGCTGTGGTGACCCTCGAGGAGGGCCGGGACATCTGTATCGCCAAGCTCGTCAGGGTCCACACAACTCAAAGGCAGAAGATACGCCTCGAAAACCCACCGGCGAGACTGACTTGTTGTTCGCTAGACATGTCGATTCCTTTACGAGTGTAAGAGTGTGATGCTCGAAGGGGAACTCTAACTGGCCCTGCCCCCCTCCAGTATTTATCACTGAAAACGTATTTGTGAGCCAAATAACGAAGCTTTCGAGCATCATCGTTTACATACACCGCCCATGTCATGCTCTCCACAGGCACTCCACGTCAATGAACCGGCGCAAGGCAAGCTGCGGAGTCTTCGTTTCTCATGACCATTCGAAGTTTTGAAAGAGGGCGCGTCCCGGATACGGGAGCAGTAGAAGGAAAGGAAGACGTGAGATGGCATCAGGGATTATGTTCATTTCCGGTTTCGCTTCTTAGTATTGTGGTCCTGACAGACACGCAGCACACGACGCAGCGCACAACCCAGGGATGGTCTGCGCGCAATATGATGCCAAGAACTTCCAAGTGATTTGGTGGGGCAGTGGGGGAGGGGGGGGGGGGAAGGGTGGGAACGAATGCACGGCACGGCGCCAGGTACCTTCCTTTCTCGTTTCGCTTTCGGGCGTCGTGGTCTTGTTGTCTTGTGAGGAAGATTTGCGCCAGTTATGATGCCAAGTGCCGAGAATTTCCCAGTTACTCTTGTCGTTTGTTTTCCACGTGGAAAGCAAAGAGCACAACAGCAAATAGCGTTGTCGTAGCGCCGCCTCCGCAAATCGAAGTGACTTCTAAGAGTCTTACAGCAGTTTCTCTTTTTGGACTTGTAAAGGAACTTGGCCAGCAGTGCCACTCACCGCAGGACCGGCAAAAGGAAAAAGAAAACAGAAGAAAACAGTACACAGGGTCTGCGCGCAATATGATGCCAAGAACTTCCAAGTGATTCTGTGGGGCAATGGGGGGGGGGGAGGGAGGGAAGGGAGGGAATAAATTCACGACACGGCGCCAGGTACCTTCCAGTCCCGGTCCGCTTTCGCGTGTCCTGGGCCCCATCCTGTTACTGTATGTATTTGCGTCAATATGATGCCGAGTGCCAAGAAATTCCAAGTGTTTGTTCTCCGTGGGGGAAAGCAAAAAGAGCACGACAGAAAAATAGCGTTGTTGTTGTAGCACCGCCACTTGCAAATCGAAGCTGAACCCTGAGCCTGAGTCTTAACAGCAGTCGCGAGTCAAGCTGGTTGGGACGTCTCGGACTTGATCGTGATGTTGGTACCCGATCTACTTTGAAAAGTTGGGTCGGAGCCGAATTCTATTCGTTCCATCATTTTGGGTGATGACCCGCCCAATGAACGTGGTTCGATTTTCGACGGGAACACGACGAAAAGGTCCAAGAGTTCAATCAATGTCGATATTTCTGTCTCCGCTGGAGAGCCCAACCCCCAGAACCTCCTCACTGACGTCGGAGAGCGAAATCACCGTCTTCAGGACCTGTGACGGAAGATAAGAGTACAGGGCAAGATTCAAGATGCAATTCATCAAAGTTACGTGCACTCTTAGGCTCAGCTCAGCACGTTTACGTCTACACTGGGAATGTAAGGTATTACTGTACGATATAAGAAATGTGTGACGTACAACGACTTTGAGTGGGGATATTAGTAATGCTGCCATGGGTGATGGGTAAAAGTAAAAGAAGGAAGAACACAAAACAAATATAGTCACGGACCGACCTCAGCTGAAGAGACCCTTGATTCTTCCACTGACGTACACGCCCTCCAGAGGCAGGCTGTGCAAGCCCTTCCCCGTCCCGCCCTTCCTAAACGATCCCACCAGCGCACCCGCCTCGACGGCAGGCACGGACGCGTCCTTAGTCCCAACCGTGACATGCAGCCGTTCGCGGAGCGCAGCATCGAGCTTCGACACAAACGAGGCGCCCTCCTGCCCCTCGTCCCCCTCGAGCGGATCATCCACGCGCAAATCCTCAACCGTCACCGCCATGATCCGCATCCGCTCATCCGCCACCACGTGGCCCAACCGCGCGCGGAACAGCGGCGGCGCCGGCAGCGCGTGCAGCGCCTCGCAGCGCTCCCACAGCGCCAGGTACTGCTCCGGGTGCTCCTCCCTGTTCTTGCTATGCACGATCGTCACGTGCGGGTGGCGCGTCACGCGCCCGCCGCGCTTGAGCTCTTCCCAAAAGTCGCGCAAGCGTCCTTGTCCCCCTTCCCCTTCCCCTTCCCCCCCTTCTCCTTCTCCCCATCTGAGCGAGAAACGATGTGCGCGTCGAGCGCGTCGACGAGGTCGATCTCGGCCAGGAGGCCAAAGTATCGCGGCGCCGCTCGCGCCTTGGCCTTGGCGGTGACCTGTTTGGCGGCGTCCGTGTGCGCGGCGGGTTTGTACCCGCGCGCTTTAGCAAGCGCCGCGCCGACGCGCTCTGCGTCAGGACGGGGCAGCCCGAGCACGCGTACGACGCCGTCGATCGCGCGCGCGAGCGAGTGCTCCAGGTCATCGCCGATATCCATCTCGACCGTCGCGTCCGCCTCGTCATCGTTCAGCGGCTGGGCGCTCCTCAGGAACTGCCACAGGACGTCTTCGTGCGACTTGCTGGTGATGTCCCCGTGCAGGGTCTGGTGGTTGGCTCCGCGCGCGAGGACGCGGTCCGCGCATATGCGGTGAATGGCGGCGTGCGGTTGATCGAGAGACCAGTTGAGCGCGAGGAGCCGGACTGGCGGGTGCATGGCCTTGATGGCATCCCTCAGATCTTCACGGTGCTGGCGGAGGTGGTTATTTCTGGAATTTTCCCTTCCTGAGTCTCGCATCAGGAAGTACACAACGGCATCGCGTACTTATCTGCAATTACCACATCATGGTCTCGCAAGAGTGTCTTGACATTCTGGATGAAGACGCGCGCAGGCTTTTTGGCCCGAACATCATCGCTCTGTGTGTGCCCGAAGCGGAACAGCTCTACGAGAGCCACCGCGATGAGGTTTTGCCTAGGCGGAGGTCCAAGTAAAGCCTATGTCGTTATGTAGATGGAATGCGACAACGTACCGACACCTGGAACCGCGATAGGCATTATTATGGTCTTGCCAAACCTTTCATCCGGTGGCTCGTGAGCCTCAGAAGTCTCGTCCGCTCTCGCGCTCCTCTTGCCCTCTTCCGTCTCCAACCACTCGAAGAACCTATCGCGTGTTGCGATGATCCCATGTCCCTTCGCATACCCCTCGAAAAGCTTCGGACGATTTTTGATCTCCCGTCTCACCCACTGGACGTACGTCTTCGTCTCGGGGCGCTTCATCTTGTTCTTGGGGAGACTCGCGCTCTCGCCCTTTGATAGGAGCGACTTTGTGATCTCGCGCCAGTCGCGGTACATCATGTAAGGTTCATCGAACTTGATTTTGAAAAAGAATGACGAGCCGGGGGCGTATGGCGACGCGCCGTCGGCGGGCGAGGCTCCGTCCGTGGGCGGCAAGGCGACGTTGGTGCGCACGACAAAACCCTCGAGCGCCTCGCCATTCCATTTGCCCGTGCGGCCGATTTCCTCCGTAAATGCTCTGACTTGAGATATAGACGGGAGCTCGTGAGAGATGGTGACGATGAACCCCCACTCGCGCGCGAACTCGTCGACCACGGAGGTTGGCTGGGTCTTGAAGTGCCGAGAGCAATCGTTGAGACCATGTAGATGCATGCCGGTCTTCTCTGCTGGGTAGGGAAGGACATGCTCCTCGAAGCTATCGTCGCAGAGCTGTGGGTTGTGAAGATGTGTTGAGAGGCGTATGAGACTGAGTGACTGAGTGACTCTCACCTCGGCTACCGCGGTCCAATTCTTCTCCCATAACACGCCCGCAAGCTGCTCCGTTGTCTTTCCCACTTGCTCAAGGTGATGACGGAGCCAACGCTCACCGGCTTGAGCGTGGCTCTCGGGAACGCCCTGAACAGGCCCTACAGAATGCTTCGAGGTGATAAGAAGCTTGGAGGGAGACAGCGCCGCGATGAAGATGATGCATCCGTTGGACTTGAGCGTCAGGGTGTATGGCGGCTTTGTGTGAGATTCTAGAGACGACCACTTGTGAAACGAAAGAGGATGTAAGAAATTGACCAGAGTGGGGCAGAGGCGTGAAGCGTACGAATGTCCACGGAACTTCACCGATGTTAAAAAACTTGTCATACCCTCTCGCTACGATCCGATATCGCGATTGGCTTGCTTCGTTCGACCCCATCTCTTCCACGGAGAACAGACCACGCGCGAGAGTCGGGAATGGCGACGGGATGTTGTAATACTTGAACTCGTTCATCCTCCAGCTTTCCACGGCGATCTCTGGGATCGCAGGCGCGGCATATCGAACGGGCTTGAGAAGTTTAGGTGATTTTTTATGCAGAGAATGGAGGTCGGCGATCAGCTGGGAGTCCTCTGCGAGAAAGGCTTCGACGCCATGGCGGGCAGGCAGGTAGAGAGCGCAAAATGGCGTCT
Organism: Russula compacta; assembly: GCA_022376555.1. Taxonomy (NCBI): domain Eukaryota; kingdom Fungi; phylum Basidiomycota; class Agaricomycetes; order Russulales; family Russulaceae; genus Russula; species Russula compacta. Next base: position 13,119 of record WTXH01000344.1, read on the forward strand.
CTGACACGAGGCCAAAATAGAATAGAAATAGAGTGAGTGCATGGCGCGGGGAGTATCGACTGCATACAACCACAAAGATGACTCGTTATGACTCGGAACAACATGATACTATGACTCTTCGCAATGTGCAATACAATACTAATACGCGATCAAAGGATCAAAGTCGAACCAATATTAGGTAGATCTTGAGGGGGCGGAGACAACACGGCACACGATTGAAAAGGCGAGAACACAACGCCGGATTGTGGCCCTCTTACACTGTACCTAGTCCGTATATAAGTCCGTACATAGTCAACGCAGGGGAACGGGGATGTCGGGAGTGCGGCAATCGGCCCGTTTCCTTTTGTTGGCAGGCTCAAAGGCGCCTTCACCACCAATGGGGAGGAGAGTTTTCTTCTTTCAATTTCACTACTTGCCTTCCGAGTCGCCTCGCCAGAGTTCAAAACAAACCAAGTAAAAAAATGCGCCTAACCCGAGTTTCCCAGACTACTGAGGCCGTTTCGTTGCTCTTGCTCGAGAGATTAGATATAAACGTTATTCTGGCTGGGATATGGAAGTGCCTGCTCGGAGCGCGGGGCGCGGAAGAAGAGACGCTGTACACTACGTCCGGCGTCTTCCCAAACGGAAGCCGCAACCACGAGAGGGGGTTGATGAATTTGATTAGGGGTGGTGCAAAGACCGACGATGCCACTGCCGCCGCACTAGGGACTGACTCTCGGGATAAAATAAATCGGACAAAGTGGGGGAAACGGGAATTGAATAAGCTAACTCCTAGAGCAAGCGATCAAATCAGGGCCATATCCAAGCAGAACGACCGCGAAAGCATGTTCAGTTGGCCCTGAGGCCTGAGGTTCGCATGCACGAGCTTGTCAAGCGACTGGTGAGTACCGGTGAATTGTGGGATGGTGACGTACACGAACATCTGTCCCGAGCTCGTCCAATTAGTTACAAGGTGGATTCAACATCTAGGAGGTACGAGTAGAGGATGGAGCATTATCTTCCAAGGCCAATAGTGGCCAAAAGAGTGACATCTAATATTCGCAGTGAGCTCAGGGGCTTGTACCTGCCGAGCCAAGCCAACTATGCCGACCCGGACGCTCAAATACGGGTACGTGAAGGGCAGGGCAAGAACAGATAGCCTTGTGGAAACACGGCTCGTGATAGCACAGGATAGACGATAAAGAGAGAGGAGAACACATGCAGCAGCTAATCTGGGGGTATGAATTACAATCCCTGGTCACTAGTCCAGAGATCTTCGCACGACTAGTGACGGTATGTACAGAAACTTTGACCGTCCCGATGACTCCAGCTGCTAAGAGATCCGGGTTTCAGTCGGGCACCTCGAAAAGCATGCAGTTTCTCCTAAAGTGGTTTGATACTGCGTCCTTCACCTCTGATCCTAGGGCTGACTTCACGATGAGGCCACCACAGAGGTAGCAGAAGTGTCTGTATAGAAGCTCTCCATCAGACATGACGATGATCATGATAGCGAGGTGCCGGGGGCTCACGTGTTGCATGCAGGAGTCAGGCACTACAGATAATGAGGTATCAACGGTAGTACCAACCAAGCTAAATTGCATCAACGTACCGACATGTGATTACATCCCGATACTTTCTGGATCGGAGTCTTGCATGCTGAAAAAAAAAAGGAAAAAGATGAGAGCGGGGATGGCAACGTGGTAGTGCGGGCTCACTCGGACAATACTTCCATCCTTGCTCTTTCATTAAATGGTCTAGTTCTGACGAGCCATCGCACGAGTGCTTCGGTCCGTTAAAGTCGATTGACTGCTGACACTGTTTGCACCACGCATGGTTGCAGTCCGGGAGCGGACAAGCGATAATCCTAGCCTCTTCGTGCTCGTCTCTGGCCACGAACATCGACCGCTGGCACCTGACCCACATTTCACAGAGGAGCGAGGCTTGTGAAAACTATGGACGTACTTTCGGCAGGATAGGAGGACGGAAAATGCAACCATTTCCATCTCAACCCAGATGTCGAACTGCTTATCGGTGAGTCCGAGGTTTAGGGCAAGGAACTGCGAGACCTCTAGGTAAGAAGACATCACGTGAGGTGATAAGATATAAGCATGTGAAGGATACGTACCGCCAGCTGCTTTTCCCTTGCCTTTACCAGCGGTACAAGAGGGACATAGTATTGGAAATCTATGTTCATCAAGGCGCGCGGAGACATGTCCGCGTAGGCAATCGCGGCAGAAGGAATGTTCACAAGAATCAGGGCGGGCTATTGAATCCTCGGGCGTCTCCTCCAAACATATGCCGCACATGAACAGCCGTTGAGCGGACTTGGAAAGCTCATTGCGTTGTGCGGAGAGCGCACGGTCTTCGTCGTCGAATTCGTGCTGCAAGCGCTTTGCATACGACATACCATCGTTGAGATCAAAAGGTGGAGTCGGCGGACTGCCAGAATGACCACCAGTCCGGTCCCATCTTGCACCGGCGGAAGGGGGAGTAGGGGTAAACGAACTGAAGGTAGAAGTAGACGCCCTAGAGGATGACAGACTGGATGAATGGTGTAACGATAACGACCGGAAGCCATTTAGCGGGGTAGAAGGGCGAGTGTATTTAGAGTTGCTTGTATACGACTCGACTTGCTGGATCAGGCTCTCATGCCGTCGACTGCGTACCTCTGCCTCCTTGATTTCGTTTTCCAATCGTTTTTGTCCGCTTTTCAGGAGATCATTCTGTGATCGCAAATCGGCAATTTCTGCCTGCATAGATAATTGTGCGAGGCTGGACTCGAGAACCGCTTGCCACAAAGTTGGCGTGGACATGTCAACAGAGTGTGGCACAAATATGTGCCCGCTGTAATTGGCTAGGAGCTGCGCCTGCCACTGAAGAAAACTGTCTTGAAGGTCAACGGTAGGAAGAAGTTCGGTAAGTCGACGGGCAGTACTCTCGATAGAGGAGCTGACTATCATCCCGGCACCGTTGGGATAGCCTGAGGATGGACGCGGGTGAGAGTCGAAGATAATAAAGATGTTGCGGGCAGTGAGTCGTAGTTTTAAGCAGGCGAGGATTTCAGGAGGGCGGGTGATAATAGCAACTGCCGAGGACCCGAGGCTGCTTAATTCCCTTTATACAGAAATAATCATCAGCAACTGCGTTCGATCGCAATGCGGCCGTATAACATACGTGAGCAAAGATTTGAACTCTGAAACCCCAGGAAGACCGTATGAGGTTGACTTCAGCTTTAAGGTCTTCTCAAACAAAGGAATTCTACAGATATCTTCAACCTCTAGATGAAGATTACTGGACCACAATGCGCATATCGCGGTGGTTTCCTGGAGAGATAAGGATATACTTGGGCACGGGGTTCAGGAGGGTCGTACCTGTGCACACTCGCGAGCTATTACAGCCTGTAGAAGAGGTTCATCTCGTAAACCGCCTTGTTCTAGGGAGAAGACTATCCTGGCGAAATTCAGTGCTGCGAGACCGCAAGCTGAGGCACCAGATCCATCCCTGTTGTACTGGCCTGTGCCACTATATGAAACTATGTGATCGGTACCGTTCATGAGAACGTTCCGGGAAATAGCTTTGGGATCTGCAACAGTAGCAGATAATGTTTTCTGAGTAGAATTATAGTGGTGATGTGTCATTCTGAGGGTGGACGTGGATGCCATTGAAAGTGAATGAGCGAGGGTTGAATATATACAGCACGTTGAATGGCCCTTAAGGGGATCTGATCTAAGGGTCCGGTCCGGTCCGGTCCGGACAAACTGCGACTTCTCTTCTCGACCTGCCGCAATCACCCTAAGGCAGCAGGCGTACACCCGTCGTTTCGTTCAGAAACTTCTGCACTGCGCCCGCAGCGGATCGTGCGGCGTAGGTTTACATGCTGTTGCCACCCATCGCTGCGGGTGACATAATGACACTCCCTAAACGTTCATTCTTGCCTTTTGCCCATAAAGCACTTACTGGCTGGGGGCTGCTTTCAAAGGCCTGTAACGAATGTAAAAGGAAATCGTGTACAATAGATAAGGAGAGGGATCCAGGCACAACTAACATTGGAGTCCCTGTCTTGTACCATGGAGTTCAATATTTCGTACGCTCCTCCTAAAATGTTCCCCGGAGGGTCAGGGGATCCTAGTTAGTACCAGCCGTTTTCCATCTTTCTCTTTCCCTTAATCCTTAGTGGTGACCTAGACAAAAATTCCTCAAACAAACAGACACCCACGTCCAGCAGTACGTCACGGTTGCATGGCCACGCACAGCCAAACTGATATTACGTTACCCCATTCAAGACATGATCAATCTCGGGCATCAAAGTGCTGCAGGTAATCGAACGGATGTGAAGAACACAAACGTACATCCACCTCTCCCGATGGACTTGGCCCAGGAATTAAAGGGCATGTATCGTCTGTTGGACCTCATCAGTGAATCTGGGAGCAACGGCTGCGGTAATGGACCTTTTCGAGATACTCTGCCCACGGCCTGATCTCCTGTTATTGTAGTTGATACGGTCATCATCGCACGGGATTTCCTTGAACGCTTCATCAACGCAATGTGCCCTGGATCATATAGATCCGTCACCAAGGTCGATTTCAGAGCCTTGGATCAACTCACGATCAAACCTCTCGGCGTGTATGGATCCAAGGTTGAAATAGTACGCTTGTTGCGGTCTCTTGATATAATCACTGAGGATATGTGCGTGATCATCTTTCATTTTTCCCTGGATCTTCTTGGATAATTAGACTCCTAGTGCCCGTCTACTACTTGAGCCAACTAAGCTAGGTAGTTCCAAGCCGACCCTGTCATCCGGTCTGTATGTCGTGGCTGCTGGAGAGGTGGATCCCACTCAGGAGCGCCACTACGTTATATACTGGCCTGAAGATTCAACTTGGGACGATTCATCAGGCTCTTCAGTCTCCAAAAACAGAATCATGTTCATGCGGTGAGTAATTGTTGATGGTCCTATTCTCTTAACATGTCTCATACACACAACAGGTACCTTACGAAGATATGCGATCAAGTAGTCGCGTTGTTGTCCGCGGAGCACTCGGCCTCCATAGTTTGGGGCGATGAAGACGATGATACCGAATCCGTAGACATAGACGCTGGCGACGACGACAGACTATTCACATACGAGGTCGCCAAGCGGCGTGAACAGGAAGAGACTGCAGTCTCACGCCCAGGTTTTCAGGTAATTTCCATTTAGCAGACACAGGTCCATATCTGATCAACTAAAGATAAATTCACGCCACATTTCGCGCTACGTGCCTCCTGACGACTGTTCTATGGATCCGTCGATATTCGTTCCTAGCCTTGTTCACGGGGAAATTGCTCAAGGATTCTGGACAGCCACTTATGTTCCGGGATGTACTCGATCTAGTGCTCTCGATCAGCACCCATACAACAAGCTATTGCTCAAGCGGTTGCTGTAAGTACTCGGTATTTCTACGGGATACAATGCTCATAGCGTCTTAGTGATGAAAATACCTTTATCCTCTCGGACTCCCTCGATGAGAACGCTGTTCGGATCCTCCTCGACGTAGCTATCTCCAAAATCTTCCCGAAACAATGTCATGCATGGCGTAGCGCGATGAGAGATACCCGCGTGAAGTTTAGTCAAGAATTGACGAAGAGAAAAGATGAAGTCTGTAGAGAACTCCGCCACCGGGAGACATCTTTGAGACGCACTCTCCGGGATGCGGTTGTCGATGACGTCATGAAACTCTTTCCGTGAGTCTTCTTTCACCACTCTGAGTGTTGCGTGTCGAGTTGTTTTCTTATAGCTCAATCGAACGTGATTCCCTTTCATCTAACGTACAAGGCGACGGTGGTTCTCGCATCAACGATGAGGGTAAACGTAGGCAATTTGTGTATTTCCGTTCTTCCAGTAGGTTCAGGCTTCTCCCAGAATCCATGCGGATTGATGATCTCTGTCAAATGTATCCTGCTTTTCATGGGATCTATCTACAACACGTTGAGAATGCCAAGTTCTACACTGTGGAAGGGGCCGAATTCAATAATCCTTAAAGGAGCGTCTGATCCTTGTTCTTCACATTTCAAAAGAATCCCAGGAACTGGTCTGCAGAAAACGCACAGAACTCATTCAAGCTCTCCTTTCCGGGGGCAATCTTCTCGATGCTCTGCAGTTGCCTCCCAAACCCGACCAGGGAAGAGACTCTGGAAAGATATTGTGGTCAACGAACCTCTCGGCTATGTCAAGGCTCAATGAGGAGTCACTTCGAAAGGAAATGAAGAAGAAAGCAGGCGAAATATCTGACTCGGATTTCCTTCTCGAACTGAAGGGTATAGAGGATAAGGACCTTGAGGCCGCAATCCGGCAGGCTGGAGTATTTGCCCATAGCTGGCTTTCGTCTTTAATCGATAAGACGGTGGAAAAGATGGCTCATGCCGTGTTGCGGATGCAACAGGAGGAGTGCAAAATATCGTTGCAACGCGAGATCGATGCAAAGGAAAGGAAGGCCCTGGAGATTGTGCTCTTGAAGTTCATTCGGGACATTAATGAACGCTCAGTTGGTCGGAGACCTTCGTGAGGCTATCCTTCCTGTCATGGCTGATAACTGATAATTGATTGTATATAGTGAGGTGTATATTAACGGCTTTCAAATCTGCGGTAAAAGTTATTATACGAACTCACCAGGTAAGTATGTTTACTTTGCTAAGTCGACGATTGCCACAGGCTGACTCGCTCTGGGCTGCTAAGAGTATAAAATCACTGGTCACATAGCGGAACATAAGGAACCCAAACTCGAGTTTCGCGTTCACCTCATGGACATAACAAGTGAAGACAAGCACAACATGCAGTTAAACCTCAAGCACCTACCCAGTCCTGTAGTAAGCGACCGACGTTCGGCCGTATTTCACCTACCACTTGGTCTCCATATCGTGTGGGGGTCTAATTTCGTATACTTGCTTTTCCGTCTATTTAGACTCCTTTCTCAGCTTTCACAGGCTCCTCGAGCACGATAAATTCCTCCTCGTTCTTGCTGATCCGAACCGGCAAAGGATCTCCATTTATCTCGAACGTCTACCAGAAATGGATGCCGCAATAGAGCACAGCAAAGCAGTCAAAACTCTTTACCGTGACAAGTTAGGTGATGATGTCTTATACGCATATGACGAGCCGAAGCGAATGTTGGTTGTATGCGCCGCAGTAAGAGTAAGTTCAATTCTTTGGTCTAAATGGGAATCTCAGTGCTGACCTCCCATTTTATCCGTTAAGATGGGGCTTTATGCGTTCGTGTTCGATGAAACGTTTCGAACGCTTCAGAGTCAGGGCAGCGCCATTAATCTAGCTCCATGGTACATCCAAGTAGGGACTTTCATAGTGCAACTGTCCTCCGTTGGTGGAGGCGACGAAGTAGTGTTGGTGGACTCCGGCGCACATGTGCGGATCTTTTCTTTCATCACGCAGCAGTTCAGGTGAGTTTTTGTGGTTCCCTTGTCTCTGTGAAGATTGGATCACATATCAATCACCGACTCGGATGCATGGTTCAGACCTGCCTCGTTACAGCTCCCGTCGCTCCCTAGCGCTGTATACCCATCCCCAGACGAGACCTGTCTCCTGGTTCTCCAGCAGACTCGGGGCTTACAAACCTCCCTCACCACATATCATTGGGAGACATTTGGCTCCAATTGTAACCGGCCTGGGGTGATGGTTCAACACCATTGCACCCCTGTAAGTTGTGGAACCAGCCAATTAGAGTGTTTGTGCCCTGTTTCAAGTTCTGTGCCCTGTTTCATGTGTATCAGCTCGTGATTTCTTGAGCGACCTTTGCTACAGGTCATTATTGTTCTCTTCCGCGTTTCAAGTATAAATAGGTTGTAACTGGCCTGGGGTGATGGTTCAACACCATCGCGCCCCTGTAAGTTGTGGAACCAGCCAACTAGAGTATCGTGACCCCGTTTCATGTCTGTGCCCTGTTTCATATCGATCAGCTTGTGATTTCTTGAGCGACCTTTGCTACTGGTCGCTATTGTTCTCCTTTGTGTTTCAGTATAAATAGGTAGCACTGCCCCTTCAGGCCCTAGGCCTGCCCTCAAGTACTATGTACTATAAATAGGGGACTCATTATGCCTGGTAGAGGCAAGTTGAGTCTCTTGTCTCAATACTAGCAGTGTTCTACTTCATTGCGGGTGGCTACTGAGTAGAAGCTCAGCAAGCGGTAACCCGGCATCGACATCGACTTGCAGGTCGACTTCCACTCTATAAGTCTTCTAGGACACTTGAGTCCTAGCTTTTGACTTAGTGTGTCTATGTTGCTGTCAAACCCTTGGCGGTGACATTAGACTCAACTTTCTTTCAATATGGCTAGCAGTTCAGAAGGGACACTGCAGACCATCGATTGGGTAGACGCTGTTAGAGGCAGAAGAAACCACAGGGTTCAATACATTTCCAAGGAACATCCAGCCAACCCACAGATCGGGACGCACAAATCATCGTCACAACAAGAGGCAAAGCACCAACCAACCCGAAACTGGTGTGCATTCATGACAACAAGTGGAAGGAAGTCCACTGGGACAAGGACGATACACCGTAGGAGCGGCAGTCCCACAGCTACACGAGTACGATACAGAGGGATCAGAAGCTGACGAGCTTCTTGACGAAGAGCTAGAGGAGCCTGAGGTTGTCTCGGACACAGAATCAGATGAGGCGGTCAAAGAGATCGACGACGCCTTCAACAAAATCAAATCACCCCAGTAGAAGAAAAAGCACCAGTATTCCTATCAGACCCTTACTCCACTCCAAGGACTACCCACCGACGCCCTACCATCAGGAGTCAGAATCCCTAGCCTCTCACAAGCCATGTCGACTCAAACCACTACAGCCATAGCTGTCGCCACACAGCCGTCCATGACCACCCAAAGCACATCACAACATATTCAAAACGTCCTCAGACAGTCCTCAAAAGATCAGGGCCACCAGGAGGGCCAGGAGGACCAGGAGGACCAGGAGGACCAGGAGGACCAGGAGGACCGGACCCAAATGACCCCAATACCAGTGGCCGCGCCGCCAATGTGAAAAACTATGGGAGCACTCCCACAAGTCTTCACTGGAGACAGATCCAAAGCCTGACGATTTATCGAAGAAGTAAAGGGATACTCCCCTGAACGCGGATGTAGCGGATACAACTCCCCTTCAAGAAAATTGCCTTTACCCTACCCTCATCAAGGGAGAAAGCACAGCCCAATGGGTCAGGATATGGGCGAGTGGATTGACAGGCTACACATGCCCCAAGACAACATCCCAGCCTATGGGACCAATTCTACTGGAGTTTAGCCAACAATTCCAGGACACGCAGGTGGCCCAGGCCAGGAACGAACTCAGGGACTGCCGGATGAAGGGTCCGATACGACAAATACATCACCAGGTTCGAAAGCCTGGCAAGAAAGTGGATACACATTGGGAAACGAGGAGACGTACAACATCTTCCTCCAAGGAATCCCAGCATCACTCCTACATGACACCTTAAACCACTGATTCCCCTCAACTACCAGACCTTAAAGAGAAGGTCAAACCATTGCACAAGGAAAAACCATCATAGATGGAATCCTAAAGAAGACCATGGCAGGGCAATCACCCTTCCAATGACTTAACAACCCCCCCGACCACGCCGTTTCAGCAAAGAAACTGGCAACCACGATACAACCAGGGGAACCGCCCCCAATACAACTCAACGAACACGCCCCCATCTATGAACAACACCCCAGTCCCCATGGACCTATCCAGGGGTCGTACCCCTAATAACTGGAGGGGAGAGGGAATTGGAGACAAAGGACGGGACCGCCGCAAGAGGAAACATATCAGCACCAGGGTATGAAGCAATGCGGTGCTTTAACTGCGGCAAGAAGGGCACTTGCCCGTGCCTGCCCCGAGAGCAGCAGCAGCCCAGGAACCCCTACAGGCAAGGTCCCAGACAGGCCAACCTCATCGACTTCCAGGAAGAAGAAGACCAGGATTACCAGATGGCGGAACCATCAGAGGGAACCTCGGTGGCTACCATGCGAGCACAATTAGAGGGAATGTCCCTCGATGACCAGATCAAATTGGCGAAAGAAATGGGCGTAGCACAGGATTTTCCATCTGCCTAATCAGATCGGCCCTGCTTAGGCGAATCCATAGCAAAACGTGTATATATCCGCAAGAAAATCCATGACAGTCCGTTTCTATGCACGATCATTGCAAAAAGAGCCAAAGGAGTGGCCCTCATAGACTCAGGGGCCACCGAAAATTTCATGAGTCTCGACTACGCCAGGTGGCTACGACTCCCCATCAAACGATTGGCAAACCCAAGGCCATTATTCAATGTCGATGGAACGGAAAACAAGAGCGGAGCCCTTAAATACTACACCGACCTACAGTTCAAAACAGGGACACAAACTACAACCAGAGATTCTTCCTCTCCGACTTAGGGACCACAAAGCCATCTTTGGGTACCCATGGTTCGCCTCCGTCCAACCAAAGATCGATTGGAAGAGAGGATGGATTGACTTCACTCATCTCCCCATTGTCCTCTCAGCTCCGAACGCTGCGAAAGCAGTATACGTACCCCGACCAAGAATGTGCCCTGACCACTCAAAAGGCAAACCGACACATACCTCCTAGGAAGAGTAACGATAGGAAGCGCCACAAGCAACCCAGAACAAAACAACACCATACCAGCCAGTATAGGCGGCACAAGAAAGTCTTCAGCAAGGAAGACTCACAAGGATGCCCAGCTCCACCATATGGGACCATGCCATTGAACTTCTACCCAGGGCACCCGACACAATGCCCGGAGACTGCTACCCCTTACGCAGGAAGAGAAGGCCGAAATGCACAAGTTCGTGCAAGAGCACCTAAAAGGGGGACCATTCGCATCTCGAAATCACCATATGCAGCCAATTTCTTCTTCGTAAAGAAGAAAGATGGAAAATTGAGGCCGGTACAGATTACCGGCCTGTCAACAAATGGACAAGAAGGAATAGAAACGTCTCACCTCTCATCCCACAAGTCGTAGACCGGCTCAGGGATGTACCAAATTCACAGTAGTAGACGTACGATGGGGGTACAACAACATCAGAATCAAAGAAGGGGACGAATGGAAAGCCACCTTTCTCACCCACGAGGGACTATTTGAACCCACAGTCATGTTCTTCGGCCTCACCAACTCCCCAGCGACCTTCCAAATGATGATGAACACCATCTTTAGACAAGAAGTGGGAGAGGGATGGCTCTCTGTCTACATGGACGACATCACCATCCACACAGCCAAACGACCACACGAAACAGAGGAACAACACACGGCCAGACATCGAGAGTATGTCCATCGTATGTTGGACAAGTTAGAAGAAAACGACCTCTATCTCAAGCCAGAAAAGTGTCAATTTGAAAAAGAAGAAATCGAGTACCTGGGAGTCATCGTAGGAAAAGGACACCTCAGGATGAGCCCCAAGAAACTACAGGGAATTGCGGACTGGTCCCCACTGAAAAACCCACTGATGTTCGAAGCTTCCTGGGATTCACAGGTTACTATCGCTACTTTGTCCCAAACTACTCAAAGATTGCACGACCCCTACTCGAACTGACAAAGAAAACTACACCCTGGCACTGGGGAGAAGCACAGATGAGGGCATTCGAAGAATTGAAAACAAGGATGTGCGGCAGCCCAGTACTGATCCAACCCGACGTCAAGAAGCAATTTACGCTTCATGTCGACGCATCGGCATATGGCATAGGCGCCGTACTCTGCAGGAGGGACAGCACAAAGACCTCACACCAACTTTGGCCCGCAACACAAACCAATATTACACCCAGTGCATACTACTCAGCAACATTCACGCCTACAGAACGAAACTACGACATCTACGAGCGAGAACTGTTAGCCATCATGAAGGCCTTGCCCACTGGAGACACTACCTGGGATGGACAAAACACCATTCATAATCCAAACCGATCACACCAACCTCCAGTACTGGAAATCACCAAGGAATCTAAATCGACGAACCGCACGATGGCATGCTGATCTCCAGGAATACGACTACATACTGGAATACATCCTGGGCAAAACGAACACCGCAGCAGATGTGCTATCCAGACTGTCAAATGTGGACCATGGCGAAGATGATAACAAAGATGTCACGATCATTCCGCCCCACAGAATTCAGGCAGTACAGACAATTCACGGGAAGACTATTGTACCAAACCTCAAAGAGCTCAGGCGAGCCATTGTCAGGAATGCCCACGACACCCCCACATCCGGTCATCCAGGGAGAGACAAAACCCTAAGGAAGGTCCAGGAGCAGTATTGGTGGCTGAAGATGAAGGAGTGGATCGCAGACTACGTTAGGGGATGTGCAACATGCCAACAAGCCAAAATACTAACGCACCGACCCCACGTCCCACTCTATCGAATCCCCTCAGAACCGGGCACACTGCTGTTCCAAACCATATCCATGGACCTAATTACCGGACTACCATCAAAACGAGGATTGGATGCAATCCTCACCATGGTTGATCATGGATGCTCCTGGGCTGCCCTATTCCTCCCCTGCTCCACCAACATTACAGGGCCAGGAATTGCCCAGCTCTACTTAGAGCACCTCTACCCATGGTACGGCTACCAAGGAAAATCATCAGCGACAGAGATCCACGGTTCACATCGAGCTTCGGAAAAGCCTCACCAAACGACTAGGAATCCAGCAAAACCTGTCTACAGCAGCCCATCCCAAACTGATGACTATCTGAGCGAAAGAACCAATGGGTGGAACAAACCTGCGG